>JADLZK010001739.1:0-29862 GCA_015847255.1 Hyparrhenia diplandra
ATGAGTAAGGAGGTCGGCGCCTAGCGTGAGCTCCAGCGGAGGGCCGGCGACAGGTGGCGGACATGGGGAGGGAAGGAAGCCAGATCCAGTCTCTTCTTCCCCCTACGCCTTGTGTCGGGATACCACCGCCTCTAGAATCAACAGCCCCCGCCCCGCTTGTTCCTCGCCTCAGCGAGGCGATCGCGGCGACCGGTGACCATGGCAGCGGTAGGAGCACGGGGCAGGACAAGTGCTTGTAGAAGCCAAACCCGAGGAGGGAAGGGATGACGATGCGTGCGTAGAGAGAGAGAGAGAGAGAGAGAGAGGAGGAGGAGGAGGAGGAGGGAGGCCGGGCGATGGCGATTGAAGGAGCCACGTATCTTAGTGGGTGAACCAACACAACCTTTCTGGCGGGGCCGCTGGTTAGGGAAGGGAAGTAGGTGTGGTGTCGTCTTGGCCTGCTGGGCTATTAAGTTAGGGTGTTGGGTTGTTGGCCTACTAGTCTACTACTATTGGAGTTTCTCCTGATCAGGAAGGGATGACGATTTCATGAGTTCTTGAAACTTTCTCATAAGCTTTCTCATGGTGACCGTGATTTAGACCGTGAGAGGGGATAATTTACCACCCGTAGTTCTTATCACTTGATGCCCTTGCTAGAATTTATATTGAGGTCGATCGGATTCTCGTAAGGCGATGCCCTCTACTCCGGGCGAAGATCATGATGCCTCGAATATCATTGTCGCGCTTGGACACATTATTAGAAGAAGGTTCCTCCAATACTTGTGCTCGACCATTGGATAGTTTGGTTTGGTGCAAAGCTAGATCTCACACTTGAAGAGCCGATAAGAAGAATTAAGACTAACCTATGGGATGTGTGATGAGACTACAAAGCCACTTTCTACACTACCCTATTACCCAGCGGATCCCAATGTTCCTATTAACTCTCCTGAGACTAAATGGTCATTACCCAACAGATCCCAATGTTACTATTAACTCCCCTGAGACTAAGTGATTGATGTGCATCGACATTGTATGGTGCATTTGATACAAGATGATATCATAGCCAACTTCTTTAAAGTACTATGCAAAGAAGGATGTTCCTCTTCCTCTTCCTACCATCGACATTGCATGATGCATTTGATACAAGATGATATAATAACCAACTTCTTTAAAATACTATGCAAAGAAGGATGTTCCTCTTCCTCTTCCTACTATTTACATGGTGATGATGTG
Organism: Hyparrhenia diplandra; assembly: GCA_015847255.1. NCBI lineage: Eukaryota > Viridiplantae > Streptophyta > Magnoliopsida > Poales > Poaceae > Hyparrhenia > Hyparrhenia diplandra. The sequence goes on from JADLZK010001739.1 coordinate 1,213, forward strand.
AATGTGATGTAGAGGACGGTGCATTTGATACAAGATGCTATCATAGCCAACTTCTTTAAAGTACTATGCAAAGAAGGATGTTCCTCTTCCTCTTCCCACTATTTACATGGTAATGATTTGAATGTGATGTAGAGGATGGTGTTACTGTTATTGCCAAGAGAGACCTCATTTATCATTATTAGGACCTTGGGTTCCAAATAGGTTGAAGAGAAAGAGAAGGTGTGAGGCAATTAGGGTTTTGGTGTGTGTGTCCGAGAGGAGAGAGCCCCCTTCTCATGGCACCCTCTATATTTATAAACAAGGGAGATTTACATGTGACCCCTGGTGGGGGTTGGATTTACATGTCACCCTACTAACTCCACTTGGACCTCTTCTAGTGGGCTTGGTCCATAGGAGAAAGACAAGTCCCAACAGTGGCCCCTCATCTATTATGTTATATGATGAAAATTCGTTTTTGATGAATCAAGCTAGTAAACCAAAATTATTCGGACGATGCATTTTACCCATATAGATAGCAGGAGTGAAAACCCACCGTAAAACTATTCAAAAACCGCTATTAAGAGGACCTCGTGATGCAGAACCTGCGAGAGCCAAGGCCGATGAGCCGAGGGTCCGCCGCCATCTCTTGGGAGTCTCGACCTCCTTGCAAGAGCCCAACACCGTGGCTGGGGACCGGAAATCCATGGCCGAGGTCGGGCAGCAGCCAAAGAGGCTCTAGTCCTCTCCTCGACGGTAGTGGTGAAGCCAAACCAGCTTGAGCTCGGGAACATACCGAACTTCACCTCGGAATGGCAGCGCCCACTTGCCCACTTCACTCCACCCACGGGCGGCGCCGGCCTCTCGACCGCTTGGTGCCGATGTCGCTTCGCGCGCCCAAGCAATAGGTGTTGGTACCGTCTCACGGATACGCAGATCTCGTAATAGAGTAGGAGCTTATTTCTAGCCTTGCAGGCTAGTAAAACCGCGCCGCCGCCATGGACATATGGCGGCGGCGGCGGGGGTTCGGCGGTAGACCAAGGTCTCGAACTGAAAGCCGCCGCGCTGGTGACACCTCGGGCTCGGCTTGGCAACCCTGTTGTCCTCTCCATGATGAAAAGGTTGCCGCCGCCACCGTCGTGGTCATTGAAATCGGGTTCGGCGCTGGGGACGAGGGAGATGGGTTCCGTCTCGGGCTTGTGGAGGCGAGGCATCGTCACCATGCGGGCGTGTCCGCCTCCAGGAAGAACCGCTCCTCGACCGTCCCTGCCAGAACACCCTCCGATGGGCCGCCGCCGAGAAGAAGTGAAACCGTTGGTCCGTCGGAATCGATGCGGGCACATTGAAGCTTCTTATTTGGGAAGCCGGATCTTGTTGAAAGACGGGGGGTGGCGTTTCGTGTTCGTGTCCTTGTCTTCTTGTTGCGTGCCGGCGGTGTTCTTTGTGTGGAACAAGCTGTGGGCACCGGTCCAGTCCATGCAACCGGGGCGAAGCAGTGGTATTGATACATGGGTATTCAGTTGAATACCCAAAATTTTGGCAAACAAATTTATATGCATAGTATATAAAAATGTATATGTATCCCAATCTCATATTTCCTCTTGGACTCAAATGGGTCACTTCACAATCTCATTTTGATATTTAATTATGGAAGAAATTTGCCCGGGACAAAAAAAAGCGCATTCTTTGGGAACACACTTTTGAATCAAACACTCACCATCAAAGCAGGTTGCCATTTTTTAAACCATAAGGCCTATGGCTATGAAATTTTAACACCAACAAGATATAACAGTTATCTACAAATTGTCTAATATCTCACATCTTTAGCGACATGAAATCACGCACCAAACAAATTGTGGCTATTTTGCCGGTGGACATGATTTCATGTCCTTAACGAGGTTTTTATAGAAGTGAGTATTAGATTATTTGTAGATAACTATCATATCTTGTTGGTGTTAAAATTTCATAGCCATAGACCTTATGGTTTACAAATGGCAACTGTTTTAGTGGTGAGTGTTTGATCCAAAAGTGTGTTCCAAAGAAATGCGCACCACTTTTGTGTCCCTGTGGCAAATTTCCCTTAATTATGTGGTATATAAATCTATACTTTAGGGCGTTAAAAAGACGCTTTCAAAATTTTGAATACCGATACCGCTAATCCAGGGCCCCCCTACATGCAACACAAATGATTTGGCTCCGTGGAGGACGGTGCGGTTGGCTACGACCTTAGAAACCGACGCGACAGGCCCATCTCCGGCCGATTCTCAAGCCGACGCGACGTAGCCAGGCATAAATAGCTGGAGAATGGAGGCGACGGCGCCGAGCTTTCGTCTTGATCGGAGCGTAATTAGAATTGGCGCGTGGCGGCGTGGGGGATCGGAGAAGGAACAGATTCTTTGGGCTATTTTCTCCGAGGGCCAATGGGCCTCTTTTCAGGAGCCGGACTATGACTAGGCGGCTAAATTAAGGGGGCACAATGGGCGTTTTAGTAATTTTGTTGCAAGCGTTCAGATTCAAGATGCTCTTGGCGTTGCCGCTACTATTCAAGTATTGGTAGCAAATCCCAATTGGCTCAAATATTTTAGGTTCTCAAGACAAAAGAATCTCCTCCAACATATTTCCGGGCAAATGAAGTAATTCGGTGTTCCTCCAACGTATGGTATTCACCATTGTGACTTTCCCTTTCTTATTTGGTGTCATGTTTGGTGATTGGGGAAATGGAATTGGCTTGTTACTTGCAACACTTTATCTGCTCTTGTAATAATCCCGGGAGAAGAAACTAGCTTCGAAACTTGGAGACATCATGGATATGAGTTTTGGTGGGTTATGTAATCTATACACGGGGATCAATATACAACTCGTTCGAATTCACTTTGAAGATGAAGATGCCGTTTCTTCTTGGAATTGCACAAATAAATTTTGGGAATGCGATTAGTTACTTCAATGCAAAAAAAAAAAAAAAAAAAAAAAATGTGAACAGTCGATCTTAATTTATGGTACCGGACTACCCGGTCCATTCGCTAGTTGATCTTCTTGAAGGGTTTATTTGGTTACCCTGTCCACTCCCATTATTATTACTAGGGGAATTCCCAGCGTTCTTCTTGGGAATTAATAAACATAACGATCATAAGAAAGAGTTTCATCTTATCACCTCTTGTCGACAATGGCATGAGCCTAATAGAGAGATTATAAATATGATTGTATTCGGTATACACGAATTTTTATTAAGACCACATTGGTGAGCTATTTGAACTGAAGTATTTAAATTGTATCTTCGACACGAATAAATATTTATTTAGACCACATGGTGTATGTTGTTAACTTGCAGTAGGGAAATAGAAGACATGTAATTATTTGTTTTAGTTATTGCTTGGTAGCTGATTGGAATCCATTTTACTTCATTCTTCATGGTTAATGTTGAGAAATATTTGCAATGATTACCGCATTAAAAGGTAGTATAATATCAATGTTAGATATTATATTTGATTGATTGTTTGGAGGTATATTGTTTTCAATAATTTATGAAGTACCTCTCAATTTATCTTTTGTTGTTTTCCTTGAGGATCACCACGAGTCTCTGGTAAGATCAAGCCTTCGTTTTGCACGTGAGTCTGCTGCAAAATGGATGAAAGTTTAACATGAATGTAGATATTATTGAACCTGTTTTATTGAAACCATGCGAGAGGATATGGCACATATGAAAGGTGTCATGCATCTCGATCCTTTATGCTAGGAAACCTAAGCGTATGTACTCAAATTATTTGCGGGAAGAACTATTCTTTAGTTGTACATAAGTTAAACCATTTCTAGAAACCTCTCGGACATAAGTCGTGCTAGTGACTTGTCATTAAAGTAGTCATCTAGCATATTTCTTGCCTTGTAATGTTGATGTAAGAATGCCTTTCCCCACAGCATGGTTTGTATAAAGAAGAAGAAAAGCACAAAGTTGTCACAAAGTAACAAATAGACCTACAAAATTGCACGATAGTTCTAGGGTGAGGAACCATTAATATTTCCGAGTACGTAAAACCTAACTTGGCAAAATATCTGCGAAAGCAAAATTAAACCAATTTCTATAAGGTTAACAAACATGATTCAAATATTTATATTCGAAAAAAACATAATTAACATGGTTTATGAGTTGCGGGTTTATGTTGTTGAAGAACGAAACAAAACAGGTTGTTAATCCTACGGTTGTACACATGTCAACTTTGAGAAGGCACCAGCAGCAATGAGCCCTTATTCTCGGGCCATCAAAGCAAACAATCTTGTTTTGTTTTCGAAATTCTTGGCTTGAATCACGAGGTTTCCTTTTGGACGTTCTACCCTTTTTTGGTTTTTTCTACATTGCTTTTTATCAGCTATTTTTCTTTGGTTGTAGGTAATGACACAACTAATGCACCTATCTGTTTTGATGGGAAGTTTGTCTCTCGAAAATGTTCAGAGCAAACCGAAAGTGTGAAAACTGATTGCCGATGTGAATATGTATCATTTGTGACTCAATTTCTCAATTGTTTACTCTCGGTTGTTCACAGTATGTATTGATCTTGCATAAAAATATGCATTTCAAACATCTCTGTTTAAACATAAGTTTAGAACCTTGATATTGAATCAGCAGATCGCTAAATGCGAGAAATTGCCATAGAATTGTAATATATAAGTACCAAGTACTTTTTAGGAGGGCAATTCGGCATGCCAATTTTTTTTATTAGTCACCGATTCCGCGATTCATTGGAACGACAGAAATATAAGACTCGAAGCGGACATTCACGTAAAGCCGAGTTTGGTTGTGTTCATTGATGCATAAATGATCCGGTCGTTAGTTCAGATACGTGGAGCTGAACAGCCAAGATGGAAGGGTTTTTTTTTTTTGATAAGAAGAAGTAACAGTGCAAGAGAATACCTGTCCTTGGATGATGATGGTTGTATAGCTTCAATAGATGGAGCATTAGGATTAACTCGATCCACCTGGGTAACGCTGAAGTTTTGTTTTTCTTGTGAGGTGCTGGAAAATAGAAGAAGCAACGGTAATTTTTCATTAGGTGTTATCAATGGAAACACATCTGTTGTATATCTTTGCAGGTAAGCTATTTGATTTAAAAATATTGGAACAAAATCCTGTCAATATTTCAATTGATATGTCTCGTGAAAGAAAGAAGAAAATATAATGGTTTTGGATTACTGTAGATTAATGCAACATAATTTTATCCATCTCACAGGGCCAATCTTCACTGTGGTATTACGTATCCAACTATACCACTGTTCATTGCCACAGAATTGTAATATATAAATACTAGGGGGCATGAATGAGTAATGTTTGGCGAATCTTGTTGAATATGGTGCTCACAGATGCAGACAGTTGATGTAAGTTCTTGAATAAGTCTGTATAGTTCTTGGTCATGTCGTCTATCTCTTCCAAGATCTTGCACATTGGGAAAAAAATCCTCAATTTGCTTTTTGTACAGGTATTTCAGTTACGCAATAATGAGGTAGTTGTAGTCTGGTGCCTTTAGCTCATATCCAGATGGAATATTCAAAGCAAAATTGTCCTTTAGGTTTCCTACAATTGCAGAGTAGCAATAGGGCATGATGAGCAGTGATAGCTAAACGTAACTTTAAGTTACAATATCATAGGAACCGTACAGTATCATAGAAATCATTACAGGACCAATATACCTATCCTTGTAGGTTTCGGAGGAGTAACCGGTAATATTGTGAGTGGGTCGATGATTATCTGTGGACTACGAGCTGGTGTCGTAGTTCATATTTATGAGTGAGTATAAACGTCTTCCAATGATGAATTGCAGTCAGAAGAGATGGGAGTGTTAGGTACAGACCTGTGATCCATGGAATTTGAGCCCATTCATGTTCTTTGGACCATGGAACCATTTCAAGACTGGAATGATTTGCATTTAAAACCGGGTTTCCTAGAATTTTCACCTGTGTCATTGGATCTTGCACATAAATGATAAAGTTTTGGTCTGTATATGATATGTCTGATGGATTGATATACATGGCTACTTGTTCCATGATGGCTTGAATAATCTCCTGCGGATCATTGTTATTGGGTTCATGGTCTGCACTTAGCCTTAAGATTATTCCAAATGGAACATGATCTTAGGGGACCAGTAAATACGACTATGTCAATGCATCTAAATATATGGTACGAATGGGTTTTTCAAATAATACCTTTCCTGGGAAGTGTTGAACTATTTCCTCAGGATAAACAATTGAACAGGCTTACCATGTTTACACCTGTAATCTATAAATGAAAAAGAGGGAAAGCTTATTAATTCTAAAATCCCATGGACTACAGTTTCTTTGTCTGCTTTATGTTTCAAGCAAACAAACAGCATAGGGTGCTTTCATTTTCAGAAGAAAACCATGGGCACAACTCTAAACAATCTGCAACCCACAAATGTTGAATCAAAACAATATGGAACCCACAAATGATAAAAAGACAAAAAAATCGTGCATTTGCACTAATCTAACCATGGACAGGATTTCTAAACAATGCAACCCACAAATGCTGATTGAAAACAATATGGAACCCACAAATGCTAAAAATACAAATAAATTAATAATTGTCTCTTGCCCTAATCTAATTTATATAACAGAATGGAATAAAAAAATGGAGGGGTAACAATGGTTTATCAACTACAACCAAGTGAAATAGATTGAATCGAGAAATACCTGCTTCAGAGAGTGAAAACCACAATGATTATCCAGGGGGGAGATTCCTCAAACCATAGGCTATGAACAAATATGTAGGGTTACCAACCAAACACTTTTAAACCTGATATATCCTGCATCGAAATAGAAGGCAATTTTAACCAACTGAAATTATAATCTTCACATAGGTATAATGATCCATATGAACAAATATTTAGGATTACCAACCAACCACTTTTAAGGCTGATATTTCTGCATCGAAATAGAGGGAAATTTGAACGAAATAAAAATAGAATATTGACACAGATATCATGATCCAATCAATATGAAACCTGAATTCGGAAAAAATTGAACGTGCCCTTTCAAAATTGGCAAGAATAGAAGGATTTGGTACCTTTGCCAACCACTTTTAAAGCTGATGTTTGATGCATCAAAATAGAGAAAAAAATTGAATGAAATAAAAAAATACAGATATCATGATCCAATCAATATGAAACCCGAATCGAGTAAAAATTGAACGTGCCCTTTCAAAATTGGCAATAACAGAAGGATTTGGTTCCTTTGCCTCCGATGCGGACGTCCCATCCCAGGGCGTAGCCGTCGAGCTTTTTTTTTCACAGAAGTTAGAGAGCCACGACGGGGCGGGATTAGGCCCAGTGAGCCCCTCCAATTCGTCAGTTCCATCTGGCCTCCACCAATAGTGATTTTGATGGTGAATTAATCTTATTGATGATTGATTACAACTTTAAATGCAAGGGAAAGGGCCGAGTCGAGCGACAGACCAACCTGTCGATCTGCATGTGCAAACGCCAGGGGAAGATGGCTCGTGGAGGAAGGAGAAGAGGCCAAATTTCCACCGCGCGGAGGGGTGGAGCGACCGGTAACTGAATGTGCTGATGTGTCGAATCTGCATGCGCAGAGAACTCCTGTGGTGGCCTCCTTCTATATAGGGGTTATAGATTAGAACTGCCGAGGTGAACACTATTTTCTTTGGCGGTTTGTGCCCATTCTATTGCAAGAGATGTCATTGCCACTAAAAATAGTAGAAAATGGATTACTCCGCTCTTAAGACTGTCATGACAATTAAAACCCTAAAAAAATATTGTAAGACACATGAGCGTTCAGTGTCACCACACAATAAATGGTAGAGGCAAAACTAAGATAACTCGGTCTGATTGTACAATTGCAAAAGACAATATTTTCATGACAGTAAATTAAGTTCTCAAGCTATGAAGAGATGCCTAGTTGTCTCTTGCAGACAAACCGAAGCCCAAAAAGTATTCAGATACACTATAGTGAGGATAAGATACCACAACAGGGGAGGGGGGTCTGCAAGCAACGAACCAAACTTATTCAGAACACTTTTTCAATTTTACTACCATCAGACTTGTGGCGTCTTGAATTGTGCTTGATCATTTGGAGCTCCACTTTCCCGTCGCTGCCAGTCCCGTGGACGTCATGAACACATGGCACCACATCCACACCAGTCAAGACAGTGAAATCCTCAACCGGCGTATCATATGTAATGAAGTCCATGGGATTCGGTAGAGCACGGAGGAACCTTGTGATGCAGAACCTGCCAGAGCCCAGGCTGACAAGCTGAGGAGGCTTGAGCACCCACCAGCCTGCATCCTCGATCTCCTTCCAAGTGCCTACTATCTGTGGCTGGGAGTCCATGTCCATGGTGGGATGTCGGCAAGAACACCCAATTTGACCCTCGGTGCAAATGCCAAACAACAGGCTTCAACTCGCACATATTCGGCCTTGCACGTGAAGGGTAGCACCCAGTCACCAACATGGCTCCAAGTGTGTGTCACCGTGTCCAAGCAGTAGGTGCCACCTGCATCCACTGATACCAAGATGACATGGGAACCGCCTCGTTCAACCACTGCGTAAGAGGTGATCTTGGGGCGCCTGTAGTGCTCATAGTGCTTAGGATCAGTGGCAAATGGCGGCGGAGGGAGGAGCTGCCTCTGCCAAGACTTGGACAAGCTGTGGTAGACAAAAGCCTCAAACTGATTGGTCGGCCGCTGTCTAGTGCCCTGCACCTCCTGATTGGGAAGACCCTCCAGGATGTAGAAGCTGCCATTGCCGTCGTCGGTGGCATCAGCACTGGATGGGTGAGGGACCCAGCAGGGCAATGGCGAACACTTGGAAAAGTTGAAGCAGGGAATGGTGTCTAGCTGGCGTGTGACCACATCGAAGAGGACAGGATGAGCAGATGCGTCCACACACAGCACCTTCCGACCTGCAAGCGGCAGACAGTCCAGATACCAATGGCAGCCATCGACTGAGCATTGGAAGTTCATGATTGGTTGGGGAAGTTGAATCGTCCGGATCTTTCTTATAATTGAAGCTGCTGCCTGGTTATAGTTCTTGCGATCGTTGGCAGGAGATGCAGAAGACTCTGTTTCCTTAGGTTTCAGGACACATGTGTCCGTTGAGTAGCCCATGTTGTAGGCCCGGAGGTTGATGCTTGGAGCCCGAAGGGGACTGTCCTTTCCGGAGGCTCGCAGGTTGATGCTTGAGGCCAGAAGGGGACTCTTTCCGGAGGCCCCGAGGTTGGTGCTTGAAACCGGAAGCGGGCTCGTCCCCATCTTGCTCTTGTCATCGTCGTCCAAAGGCGCGGCGAGCTGCTGCAATTCAGATTCAGACTTGTTTCCTTTCAGTTGCAAAGATGGTATTGTTGTGTTGAACAACTTGTGTCGCCTCAGTCAATGCGGCTTTCGATTTGGCTCCCGGGATGCGGTTGTCCACGATCAGATTCAGAAACCGACGCGAGAGGCCCATCGCCGGTGGATTCAGTCGTCGACTTCAAAAGAATAAAAATAAAAAAACAAATTATTACGGATAAGAGGTGGGAGAAGGAAAGATTGTCTCCCCCGTATCGAGACGAAATCTCGTCTGCTGGGTTATTTGCCTAGCCTAGATCCAGCTCTTGTGAGGAACGAAGGAAGAGTACCTACCAAAAGAGAAGAAGCAAAGACTTCTCCTGTCTTTCCTTGCGATCGATCCGGCCTGTAGCGGCGAGCCGCAAATGATACCTTTACAGAAGATAACGAAGTTAAGGAGAAAAGTGAAGGAATCTGACCAGAGGATGAAGATGAGGCAGATCAGAGGGCAGCTGACTGACGGGTCATTTGGAGAATGGAGGCGGGGGGGCGGAGCTTCGCAAAACAGATCGGAGGCGGTACTGGCGGGGGGCGGCGCGGGGTCCCAAGATACTAGGTCATGGGGGGGATATTTTACAGGAAGCTTTGTGGGTCGTTTTGTGGGCTATTTTCTCCCAGGAGGCATGGGCCGCTTCTAAGAAGCGACCTAACAATATGCCGGCTAAGAGCAACTTCTTTTCGCATTTGAGGTTGACATTCTCAAATTTTACCAAAAACTTTTAAAAAACTATCTCCAAACTCCCTCTAACAGTTTGATATTTGGAGTTGTCAAATTAGTGAGCGTCGGTAAATCAGGCCCCAATGGCGCTTAAAAAAATGCGCGCTCTACGACGTTTGACATTTCTAAACCACGGAGCATGAAGGTCCCAAAACGCATAGTTTCACGACACATCTATACGTGTTAGAAGAGGTGGAAGGGCATATACATAATTTTGTTTTACGCCTCGGGGTTCGACGTAAGTTTTCAAGAGGTGGAAGGACATAAATATAATTTTATTTCTCTCTCATGGTTCTGGTGTAAGTTAGATCTAAGTTTGACAAGTGAATTATGCCGAACTATTGGAGATGAGCTCTTTTTTGATTTGGCATTTGGATTTGGGAGTTGGCAAACAAGGGCAATTGCCAAACAACAAATTGAAACCTGTTGGAGTTGCTCTAAGGGCTCCTTTGGAGGATAGGCAAACGATATACAAAAAAACTAGCCTTTGAACGCGCAAAGGAAGATTTGAATCATGCAGTCCACTAAAACATCGGGTGCGCTTTTTTGCGCGCCCTATCATGGTTTTCTATTTAGGGTTATTTGGTTCCTTGCCCTTGCAAGTTTCGGAAGTTGGAGATTTGCCCTTACAATTCATGGAATTAGAGATTTACCCTTCTAACTCGCTTCTCTCCTACTTTTGTCTTTTCTATGTATTCCCTCTCCTTGGTCCCACCTCCGGGGACTCGTATTTGTGTACCGGTGCTGTATTGCCTCCGGTGGATAATATCCCTCCCGTTCTCTTTTTCTCCGTGGCCGCGTGAATATCCCTCCCGTTCTCCTTTCTCCCGTGCATGCTCTTCCCTTTCTCCCCCGTGAAAAACCCTAGCACTTTCGGGCCGGAGACGGGCGTGGGCAATTGGAGTTGTGACGAACCCTAGCCACCGGTGCGTGTCCATTGGAGGAGATGGAATACGATGGGGACATCGGATTTGGGTGTCTTTGCATCATAGCACCGTGCGACATCGATGGAGAACACCGCTCCCGTGTTTTTTTTTCCTCCTTTTTGTGTGGATCACATTTGGGGATTAGGCTTGATTTGTTTGGTTGGATCGATGAATTGTGCATGTATACATTTTGATTTGGAGTTTGATTTATTGCATGGTAGGGATGGGGTGTTTGCACTAGAGGTTAAAGTTCAAGGTTTTGCTTCCAAAGACTCTTTGGTAGGAAATCATACACACCAAAGGCCATGTGTTTAAGTGGGATGTAGAGTATGGGCCCATGACGCTTGACATGTTGTTGAACAATCTAGCAACCGAATTGAATCGAAAGCACTGACCGGGCACCTTGTTTGGTTCTTTGACAAAAGATTGATGACATATTCTCAAAAGCGGACTAAGTTCCACTTCAAGTTTTTGCCTTTTCTAGGTCATTTTCTAGAAACAAGAGGGTCTCATATGCATATTGCGGTGATAATCCCACCTTCTTCTACTTGGGGTAGCAAACCAGAAATGAGGTTGTCTTTTCTTTTGCTTTCATAAGCATTCTAGTCAAAATATCCACCACCAAGTTGAAAACTAAAGGTGAAAGTGGATCACCTTGCCTAAGACCTTTTCCATATTTAAAGAAAGAACTATTCTCATTATTAATTCTTACACAAAGCAGGGGCCTTCTAGCACTATTCTCTTAATCCACCCAACCCATGTTTGCCCAAAACCTTTGGATGTCAACATCCCTTCTAAGAACTTCCAACTAACCCTATCGTAGGCTTCATCATAGTCTAGTTTGAGAATAATCCCGCATTTCTTGTTTTCGTGTACATCATGAATTATCTCATGGGCTGCAATAACACTCTCAAAATATACCTTCCTTTTAGGAAGGCTGTTTGGTTTGGGGCAATAAGTCTTTTAGCCACAAAAATCAACCTATTGTTTAAAAGCTTACCAAAGAACCTGAAACTACAATTTAATAAGCCGATGGGCCTAAACTTCTTAAGAGTTCTGGCCTCAGCTTATTTTGGGATAAGAGTTATCATAGCATAATTAAGCCTATCCAGACTCAAATCATTTTTTTTCAAAAGTTCTAATAAGATCAATCAAGTTATCCTTAATAATATCCCAACAACTTTGAAAAAAAATGAAAGAAAAACCGTCGTCGGCCCGGGAGAACCATCGGCATAGGAGCCAAAGGCTGCTTCCTTAATCTCTTGTTGAGAAAAAGGTGCTTCTAAGTATATATTTCTTCTTGGTGACCAACTCACATTCATTCTAGAAATTATCTTCTAGACTCACTAAATGACACTCTTCTTTACCAAAGGGACTTTTGTAGAAATCAAAGCATCCTTTTGTTATCCTCAATCCAACCCTCAGGGCCTTCAAGACCTTCTATCTTCTTCTTTCTATTTCTCTAGTTAGCCACTGCCATGAAGTAGGCAGTGTTTCTATCTCCCTCCTTAATATGCCTATCTCTAGATCTTTGTTTAGTTTTTGTATCTTCCATCCTCCAGATGGCTTCTAAGTCCTTATTAATTTCTTCTAGCCAGTTTATCACCAATTAATTGCAGGGTTATACAAGACAATACCATGAGCAATCTTCTCGAAAGTAATCTAGTACTCCAGCACTGATGTCGTCTGCCGCAGCAAGATCCGATACTGATCCTTGTCATACTTGGCCATCACCAGTTCGCACAGTTGCGACCAACTCGAAATCCTTCTACGGTATTCCATGGTCTAGTGACTGTCGACCCCTTGAAGTTCAGCGAGGGCGCAGCGGTCTTCATCACTTCTTGCACCGCATATATGTCGAGATGAATCCTCCCACGGTGGCGTCGTCTTGGATGGCCCGGGTGTGAGGTTGAGGTCGAGGAGGTGGTGGAGGTGGGTCGCGTAGTTGACACTGCGTTGGTTGTTGTTGTGGAGCCGGTTGGAACTCCTCACACGTGAGTCGTGCCGCCGCCTCGTCCATCTGCGTCGTGGCCACCGCAAGCGCTTCGGCGGTGTGTCCATCGACTCCTCCGTGGTGTGGTACGCCATGCTTGGAGGAAACCCCAAGGAGGTGGTCATCATCTCCCGAAACCGAAGCCACCATTTCTCTCTAGAATTTCGTCATGTTCTTTTTGGGCACCAGTGATGTGGAGAAAAAATTCCTTCCAAACCAGCCAGGCTCCATATACAAGATGTTGATGGCGTGCCCTATCCGTTAGCCCGCTTTTCATGGCAGAATCGTATTTAGAGATTAGTAATCTTTATTTCTCTGGGCATTTTACTCAAAGGCGTGATAAATTTGACATTGGCGAGGATATTTATAGAAGTAATTGTTCTTCACTTATGTACCCTCCGTTCCAAATTATAAGGCGTTTTTTGGTTTTTTTAGATACATTTCTTATACACTATGTTTAGATACATAGCAAAAGAAAAATATCTAGAAAAGTCAAAACGTCTAATAATTTGAAATGAGGTAATAATAGTATTTATTCTCATCGAGAAACTCACTAATAATCGTTGTTCTACATTACCTCTTCTTAATTTATGATTGCAGCCACCTTCGTGGTACGTAGATAACTTTATCCTCTAATATACCTTTGAAAAGACTGGTTATTGAAATATGGAACCTATGTCTACGTACATTGCAGCAATCAAATTTCATGGCAAAATAATTTTGCATTTGTGAAATTCCGACGCCTCAAATCATATACTTTATTTAAAGAACACAATATATTATTTCAAGGTAGTAGAAAATAGTTTTCTGCTCACTTTTGAGTCAAATGTCATTGGAAGACATTTCTTTTTCTTCCTTTCCTCTCATTTACATAAAGTGTTACATAAATACATAATGTCAGAGCATAATTTTTGCTCACGTATGCCGTTGCTATCTCAAATTCTCAACTAAAAAGAATAATTTTTTTTTTCCAGAAGAATAAAAAACAACCCATTTTTACGATTACTGATTACACACTTTCTTCGAAGCTGCTTTCATTTCTTGTCTTCGTTAGTAATCTGGCATCGAACAAATGAAATTCTAGATGGCTAGCACTGCAGGCGTGCAGGTGCAGGCAGCCTACCCGGGTTGGATTGTAACTTGGGTGTCTCACCCGGTCGCTAGCGGAGTTTGAAGCTTCGTGAATCTCTTGTAGGCGTGTCTTGGTAGAAGTTCTAAGTCTAGTGTATGTACTAGGGGTGTGGGGGGTGTAGCCTATTGAACAAGAAGGGGAGGTTTTAAAAAAAAAAAAAAAAAAACTGAAAGGAACCTTTACTTTATTAGCAGCATGAAGCTGCAATGAGATAGTACATATCATAGGTTACAGAGTTTATAGCAGATTCAATGTGGCATCTGCTTAAGTGGTTTTCATTGGTACATAGAAATTTGTAGGCGTCTTGGCTTGCTGCTTGGCTTTGTCTTCCTGACATTGAATTTATGAACCGTTGAGTAAATGGTTTAATTCTCCAGTCAGGTGGGTCTCCTGTCGCTAAGCGGAGTCTCAGGCTTCGTGAATCTCTTACCGTCTGTTTGGTTGGAGTCATGGGTTGGACCTAGGCCGGGTTGGACCCGTTTTTTTGCATGTTTGGATGGGGGTTGAGGGAGGGTTGGGTTGGCTCTGGAGAATATACCACGAAGGTCGGGCGACCCCAACCCCGAAAATTCCGGGCGGACGGAGCCGCTCCCTCCGGTCGGCCCCGTTTCACGCGGTTCCCTTCACCTTTCTCGCTCTTTCTATTCACCCGTGACCTGCCTTATCCTTCCACTCTCTCCCCACGCCGCTCCTCCGAAATCCCGTCGCCCCGCTTTGGAACACCGCCGCCGCCCGGGACTCCTCCGCCCGCCAGGATCCCGCCACGAGGAAGCTGCGCCGCGGGACCTCCGACGCCAGCGCGCAGTCAGCGCTGGGGGAGCAGCGCGCCAGTAGCGTCGTCGCGCCGTCGAGGCGGCTCCCGACGCCTTGCGCCGTCGGCCCGGCTCCCGGTGCAGCGCCCGTCGGCCGAGGGCCGCCTCCCTCCGGTCATCCTTCCCCACTAGCTGCTTTGCTGCTCGGTTGGCTCCCTTTGGAACTCCCGCGAGAAGGCTGCTGCCGCTCCCGACGGACAAAGTCAAGGTAAAAATCATCCCCCCATCCTTATAGATTGATGCTTGATTCTAAGGGACTCGATGGGCACTGTGTATAGTAAACAAGTATCTTCAATCTAGCGTGAGTAAATACATTGGAACAAGTAAACCTAGGAACAATAATGGACCTCTGTATAGTAAACTGAAATTTGGAGAATATGTTTATCATTATCATGAACTTTCTTGAAGTTTCACTCTTTTCCGAGTTTTGGTGAGAGTCCTCCTTGTTGCCTCGTGTGCCTGCTTTTACGAAGCAATAGGGCCTCCTTGGCGGTGACATCTTGTTCAAGTCCGAATGGGAAAGGGGAAAAAATCACTACTAAGTCACTACTAAGTTTTTTTTATTAATTCTTCGATTCTCAATTGTGCTTACGCATGTAATTTTAAGGTGGAAGCATTCTTTCCTTTCGGTTAGCAATAAAGCTTCAATTATTGCCAAATTTCCTTCGAGTCTATGCACATGGATTGGACACATAGTCATGTTATGCAATTGAAGATAAAATAGGGTTAGTGAACTGAAGTCAGAATAGAGAAGGATGACTCATCCCTGTAAGGAGAAATTACAGACCTCCTAACTGAGTCCTCAAGTTCTGCAATATTTGCACGAGTATCTTGCACTTGGTTAGCAATTCCACAATCTTTTTTCGAGAACCAGCTAATTCTTTCTTAGTTTCACTTTGTTTCCATGTCTTTCTACGACCAATAAAGAATCTTTGTCTCAAGTAATTTCTTCGAGTCTATGTGTAAGGAAGAGAAGAATTAAACTTAGTGTATTTGGTTTGAATTTAACAGTACTTGTAAGTAAAGAAATTAAACCTTTTCTTGAATCTTCAAGCGGCAATTTTGTGGTGTCATCATAGCTTTGCTTTGTTGTAATGATAAAGACTCTCTTGTAGTTGGATATATAGCTTTTTAGCTATTAGCTTCCGACTTACCAAGATATATAGCTTTTTTTACTATACACTAACTAGTAATTTTGCCAAGTCATTAATAGTGAAATGCCTACTTGTATGTAGATGGATAAGAGACTCAAAGCATTTGTTTTGTCTTCTGCTGGCGCACATTGGTTGTTGTGTGCCATGGCAATTGTTGCAAGGTCTAGGAAAAGAAAACGAGTTGCAAGAAGGGAAGGGATTACTTATGCACCAATATGTGAAAGGGATAGGAAGAGAATTGAATACCTAGATGACAAAAACGGAGGAATGACACAACTTGTTTAGACCTGCGAGAATGAACAAAGCACGTTTTCTTTTAGGTTTTGTAAGTTTGTTTAGAGATTATGCTTTACTTGAAGATACCATTCATATATCATTTGAGGAGCAAGTGGCAATGTTTCTACACCTTTGTGGGACACAATGTTAGGAATAGAGTAATTGCAAGAAATTTCGATAGATCAGGAGAAACGATTCGGTCGTTATTTCAACAAAGTTCTTCATGCTATTGGTGAGCTACGAGAGGAATATATTAGGCCCCCTTCATTGGACACTCCGGCTAAAATAGAAGGAGACACAAGGTGGTATCCATACTTTGAGGTGTGAAGCTAACCTTATGCCATATTCTTAATATTTTGACAAACCCATAATTGGCCTAATCTTGACTTCTTTGAACATCACGTAGGATTGTATAGGAGCACTTGATGGTACACATGTCCGAGCCACTGTTCCAAAGGAAATGCAGCATGCCTTTCGTGGTAGATACAAGCATTGTACTCAAAATGTACTAGCGGCCGTAGATTTTCAACAAAAAGTTCACCTATGTCTTGGCCGGATGGGAGGGGACAGCACATGATGCACTTGTTTTACGTGATGCTTTAACACGTGAGAATGGCCTTCGTGTGCCACAAGGTAATAGATAAATCTTGCCCAAAAATTTGTTCATCAAAATTAATGGACCATTGAGATCTAACTTAACTATAAATCATATGTTAGGTAAATATTATCTAGTTGATGGTGGATATGGAGCCAAACCAGGATTTTTGCCCCTATTCGGGTGTACGCTACCACTTGAATGAATGGGGAATAATCCGGTGCAAAATGAGAAGGAATTGTTCAACCATAGACACAGTGCATTGAGAATAATAGTAGAGCAAGCATTTGGAGCACTAAAAGAAGATTCAAAGTTCTTGATGATGCCTCTCCTTTTTTTCCTTATGAAACTCAAGTAGATGTTGTTGTTGCTTTTGCATCATACATAATTGGGTGATTGAAGATGGTAGTGATGAATTCAATATACCAAGTGACAATGATGAGAACACCCAAGATACCACATGGGCTGGGACAGCAAGTGAGAGTGCCATTATGGTAGCTTTTAGGCAAGGCTTGGTCGACCAAATGTGGGCTGATCGCCAAAGCCATGGAAACTAGTATTGGACAATGTAATTTATGTTGTATTTTATATTCCAAAGGACCATTGCTACTAGTTGTATTTGTTGATCATTGTTATGTGTAAGAATAATTGTAGTGGCTGAAATTGTATTCAAGGACATATTTGTTGAGATATTTGATTGCTACTTCGCTGAAATTATTGTTTCATGGCATTATGCCTTGATGAAATTATTTCTAGTTATATTATGCTTTGCTGAAATTTTGTAGGTAAATGGAACATGCTACTTGGACTTCAGCCTGGTCAACCTTTATGCTGGAGTACCTTGCAAATCTAGTGGTCAATGGCACCAAGACTTCATCTACCCACAAGATGGTACACTACAATGCGTGTGCAAAGGCTCTCCAAGAGAAATTTGGCATTGTGCGTACTGGTGACCAGGTCAAGAATCACCTGAAGACATGGCAAAAGAAGTTTCGTAAGATATGTGACCTCCGTGGTTTGAGTGCTGCTGGTTGGGATGAAGAAACCTACACTATAACTCTTGATGATGAGCACTACAACAATCATATTAAGGTATTGGCTCTATCCTCATTTACTTGCTCACATATTTCTTGCTGAAATTATTGTTTCATGGCATTATTGTGCCTTGCTGAAATTATTGTGCCTTGCTGAAATTCTAGGTTCACAAGGCTGATGCTGATTATTTGAACAAGCCTATTGAGCACTTTTATGAGATGTACACAATATGGGGAAGTACCATGGCTACAGGCTTGTTTGCAAAGGACTCTAGTGCACCTCTAGGTACAATGGAGGAGGAAAGTATCTGAGGATTTGGAGAGTGTTGTTCGCAGGATGGGGAGTGATGGGGGTGGAACTCAAGACAACAATGTGGCAACTTCATCGCTAGAAATACCACCAAGCCTAATCGGACCAACAAAGGGCAAGAAGAGGGCTAGGAGTGATCAAGATCCATTGGTTCTTTGCAATTAAATGGGGAAGTGTGAAGTTAGCGAAGGCAATAGAGAAAGTGGGGAAAAATGACAATGATGTGCCTACTGATTTGTATGACAAACCCGATGGCTATGAGTGGTAGTTTCAATGACACTCACTTATCCTTCTACCATTCCTACTTGGTTGCAAATCCTCACATAGCTAGAGCTTTCAACTCCTTGTCTTTTGAGCATAAACTCAATTGGGTTGCAAAGCACATTGTCGACAACTACCCGGGGGGAACAAGAAGGGTAAGTTGTAGTAATGGGAGGGTTCTTTTGTAAGTACCACATGGGATGGTTCTTTTGATTTGTGAGGTCTAAGTAAGCTTGTATAGTGCTATGTGGAGGCCTTGAACATGATATATATTGTAAAAGGCTTGAACTTGATGCATTGTGCAAGCATAAGACATGCTACTATATGTAATGTGCCTATGGATATGGTCAAGACTTCTATTTCTAATGTGGCCAAGACTTTTATGTGGCTGTTATTTCAATATCAAGTTGATGACCATATCAGGTTCTGTAATATGTGGCTGTTTTAATTTGTTGATGAAATTACCATGTGGTGTTATATGTGACTTTTGCATATATGTGGCATTGTTTTTTTTTGTATGTGCTCAAATCCATGGTACAAGCATATGAACTATTGCTATTCCCGAAGTTATTTGCTATTTATTGAGGGGTAACCTCACCTATCCAAAGTGTAAAGGTGACCATATCGGGTTTTGTTCCAATCCATTCATCCAAACAAGTGAAGGGTTGGAGCCAACCCGCTCATATTCCTCCAACCAAACAAGAAAATGGGATGAACCCCACCCACCAACCAAACAAGGTGCGAGGGTTGGAGCCGCCCCGAAAAGTGGGTTGGAGCCAACCCAACCCAGGCAACCCCGAACCAAACAGACGATTATAGGCGTAGGGCGTGTGAGGTGTAGTGTGCGTTGTGTTTGGACATATGCTCAGATACAGTACTAGTGGAATGCGCGCGCGGATCAGGCATCACTGTATGGGCATCAGGTATACTTCATTTGTTGTGCGATGTATTCTAACAGGCGTGCTATGAACATGGCTTTATTGTAGCACTTTATATTTAGATGATGTAGTCATATATAGAAACAGAGTCACAGCTCCCGATCAGCCAATTATACAATGCGAGCAGAAGAAAGCATAGATAGAGCTGTATTTCCTAAAATTTCATATTTATTGCACTATGTCTCTGTTGGTCCAAGAGCGGATGCACAGCCTGCACTTGTAACCAAGATGATCACATTTCAGCTAGTTACCCATTAAATTCCAGATTTGAATTGATGCTACACAATTAAAGAATAGAGTGCACAATTTCAGCTAGCCTCTTCGTGGGAGAAGGTGCTAACTGAATCAGCAGACTCACGTGGATGTACTTTCATCATATTTACCAAGCTACTTGAGTATGCTAATTTCTATCATTGCAGCATCCCTGTACTTCTTAATGCCCCTAATGATCTTGTAGCCACCATTTCTTTCCATTCCTTATCCCAACACTCCAATACCTGACCAAAAGTACCTGATGATGTATTCCAGACACATTCAGTTATGAACGTAGCCGGGTGCACATGTACTGCGCAGCATGCCCAACGTGGGTTTATCAATTATTTCAGAAGACATGGCCACCTGAACTTACCTTCTCCCATTTTTGCATTGATCTTATCTGCAGACATAGAAAAGAATCGATAAGAATCAACCATGCAAACAGATTCGTATGGCAGAAAGAGAACATAAAAGCAGATAATTACAGCGACATGTGAGGTTATCTCCAACAGCAAAAACATAATGCCCATCCTTGTCATCTTCTCTCAGAGGAGGGGGAACCATCACGAGGCTGCTCTCGGTTGACTTGAGAACAAACACAGCCTGAAGAGAGGCCCAATGGTGTAGCACTGATGGCATTCACAACTTCTTGTCCACAAAGTCCTAACTGAATCTGAAAAGAACCCAAAAATATTCCATTTAGCTTAGCTATTAACCAACAAAAACAACAACATCCTGCCACAACCAATTTATACAACAGCAATATAGAAAAGGGAAGTGTGTTTCCTGTCTTAAAACATTATTATGAAAAATCATTGGAAATCAAGGTCGGCACTTGAGCCTCTGCACACAATGATAGAAGCTATTACTAAATGAGCAGATGGATGACGTCTTGGAGGAATGGCATAAACCACACATATCAGTACACCTCTTCTATGTAATTAACACTAAACTAATCGTTTGCAAGCAAATGGGCAGCACATAAACTATCTTTTCCATCTCCCTATGAGATGCATGTAGAAACAGGACTACGACCTAAATCCTTTTTTTCAATGTTGTAGATGGACACAACGTAAAATCAAATGCATTTCTGTTTTGCCACAATAAATGGAAAAAAAATGTGGCATCCACTATTAGTTGAGGCAATCTAGCTAAGGAGGACAAGCAAGCACGCATCATCGCTTAGTTCAACTGTGCAAAACACCTTTCCTTTGGCTTTTCAATTTGGGAGTCGCCATATTTTTTTTTTAGCACCATAGGTTTTATAGGATCTAGATTATTGTTTAAAAATTATGTGCATCGTCGCCCCAGTAATATCAACCATATTTTTTAGAGTGATGGCTGATGGCAATGCACGGTGATGCAAGCAAGTAGTACTATTTATTGATAACCATTATATCAAGTGTCTTGACTAAATAATATGGTAGATAAAAACATGGATGCAAGACTCAAAGAAGTAACTTGAACGAAATTAAAATAAGTTGTTAATCTGAAACAGCTAGACATAGTCAGACCAAGGACTATTATGAAACCTGGCATGCTGATTAGTGCTTTGACAGCAAGTGGACATAACAAAGCTGCAGCAGACTTTAACCTGTACAAAAAAAGATACAGCTGTAATAACCCCCCACGAAAGCAATGCAAAATGAAATTGGTTACAGATTTTAGGGCTGTACATAACTATATGTCATTAAGATTTATGAATTTTGATAGAAAAGGTGATGTTTACTAACAAATAAGATACGGAACTTTAATGGTGGAGCTCCCTCCAGTATTTCAGAAGAAGTATGATGGTCAAAACATAAATAATGGAGGTCTACATATTGCAATACTTATTTACCATTAAGGATGATGGGAGCAGGGGTTATAGCTAGAATTCTTGAAGGAAGAAAAGTGACGCAAGTTCAAACCATAACTACAGTAAGGAAAAAGTTTATATCATACAGCAGGGAGGCCATGCATGTGGCCTGTATCAAACAGGTTCCATAGATAAACTTCGATAATACAATACATCATAGTGAGAAGACCTGCTCTGGTCAAAAGAGGAAGAAAAGAAAAACAGGATAATTGTGCCATGAGAGAGGAATAATGGATAGTAAATTGACCTGTGAAGTTCACCCTAGGGACCATTCTTATCAGCTAATTCAGCGGTAACTATACAACTCACAGGAAATTGGCACAAAAGAAAACAGGAAAGCACACATATATGGGTACATCAGTACTGAACATTCAGTTGTTTTGTGAAATAATCTAATATAATATCTAAGAAGGGCAAAGGGTTGGAAATTTCTCAGAAATATATTCTATTTGTATCCCAAGCTGCATGATCGGAAACATATTTAGGAGTGCATTCTAAAGCAAAGGGAAACAAAGGTAGCAAATATGTGATATCCATAATGTATCAATCAACCAAGGTTGCTAATCATCACAAAAAACTTGAGGGACGGACATTGTGACTAACCTTTGTAAGATTCAGCTATGATGTTTGGTGGTAGGATGTCAGACGGACACTCTTTTAAATCTGCCGACAACTGGAGTCCACCAAATCTCTGAATAAACATGGACAAACAAATAAAGAAAATAAGAGACAAATAATCAATCATGAGAGGTAGGGGGATGAGGAAATATTGCTCGCTAACTGCTTGTTTTAGTGTTCCTAGAATTCACTAATGAGTCGGTTAACAACCACATGTTAGGTAGTTAACAACGGTGCCTCTCCTCTATCCAAATCGAGTTTTTGCTTGCAGTAATATATAGGTTGATATAGACATTTCATACAGACAGTGAAGTATTTCAGTTATTTGTTAAATATTCTAGCTATTTGTACATTAAGCAGTATGTAATACTTATGCATAAATGACAATATGATTAGTGATAGCAGTATACTGGTTCTCTGAGAAGGTAGCGTACTAAGAGCTAACTACACATCTGGATGTTTGATCCTTCCATCTTGGTACCTGAAATGTTTTAGTATCTTGGTCCATGTTTGGAAAGGTTGCTGGCAATGAACTCTGACCCCTGCCAGGTGGGTGAATCTGGTGATACATTTGAATATGTTAGACTTACTCAGTTTGTGAACAAAATGATGAACATCTCATGTGTGTATGCGCAAAGAATTTATCAATACATTTTGTGGTGCGTACAGCCTATCAGATAGCCTGTGATGGAGGAAATGTTTGGCATGGTGGGCAAGAGATGTAAGAAAGAAATTGTGCCAACCTTAAATTGCTTGTCAGCAAATCGAGCCATGGGAGTGGGTAGTGAGGATCTGCCAAAAAAAATATTTAGACAAGATCCTTGGAATCCTTGCATCCAGTCCACATAATCAATGCAAGTAGAACACATTTTTACACATCTAAATTTAAATGTCATACAATCCATGGTAACTGTATGGAAAGCTAATTAAATAAAATGGAGCATTATAATTGAGTCATGAATCATAATTATAAGAAACCATAATGGATCACATGAGGCCACACCTTGCTGGAAAGGAGCAAAAGAATTTGGCAGATGGCCTTTTGGTCATAGAACCCAATTTCTGAAAGCGAAATAATCAAATAATTTGGTGGAAAAGCATAACAGGTGCTTAATAATATCATCATCCTTAGTACTTTAGTAGGATATATGTTAAATGCGCATGAGCGTGCTGGTAGCCATATTGCAACCAAAAAATGTATCACCTGAACTGGAAGGATTACAATCTTGCTAAAGTGTTTCACTATAATGGCGAAATTAGTGAGGCTACGTTGACTCTCTTTGCTTTTTGTTGTTTAGAGCATCTTCGTCTCACAGAAGAATGTTAAAGCCTTAAAGGAGAGTAAAATGCTTCAACCAATAAAATGTAGGATGCTAGAGGAGAAACATAAAACACAGGGTTGTGAATCTTGGAACATGGTCTCGACCATGTTGGCAAATGACGAAGCGGTCCTGCTATTTCGTATCTGTATAAATAAAAAGAGGGTCCAGTGGAATTGAGTAGGGGCAAAGAAGTTTGGCTTTTCAAACGGTTATCTAAACAATTGCAGAGAAGTGATGTGCACAACTATATTGCCCTAAAAAGCTGTAGAAGAACAGTACACATCCATAACCATTTGGATCATAGAGGTAAAATCCCATAGTCCCCAGAAATAGGCTACATTTGGATTTACATTTCTTTTTTGGTTAGATTTCACTGCTAGTTACTCACACTTGTACCTATCATCCTCCATGTCAGTTTTAGAGATCTTTTTCATACGATTCATAGCAATCCACAAGAATAAGGAGAAGAGCCATCCGCTGTTGCATAACTACTAATTAGCTTATAAAATAAAAAATAGAAAGACGGTTCATGTGGGTAAGTGCAGACTGCAGTCCAGGCTGGCAAGGCAAGGAAATTTATAGTAGGTTACGCCATGGCATTTCTAGAGAGCTAATAGCAACCGAGCAGATCTTAGCCACCAACAAAGCAATGGGTACAGAGAAGTACCAGAGCAGGAGGTTCCAATAATGTGAACAGAAACTGGCTGAGCACATTGACGCGCCTCACTTCAACTTGTTCTGCAAACCTTTCACATTTTTTGTGAATCCTCCAATGAATACTCTGAAAGGTTTTGGATAGTGTATCAGTAAGAAAAAATCAATGTAAAAAACAAACTAATAGCTATATAGTATGAGTGCTTGACAAATAACGCGGTTCAATTTTCTGCCTTAAGCACCATTTTTTTCTGAAACCAGTCAATGTTGATCTCATCACACGGATGGGATTGTGAAGGAGGGTTATAGCTTCATTAGCAATTTACCCAGACTAATTAACTTATGTGACAATTAACACTTTTATTGTTGTTGACAATTGCGGCATCAATTTTATGAAGCTAATAGAAAAGAAGATGAATGAATTCATGGTCAACATTTGCTGTACAGTTTGTCAGACTGTATTTTGCCATATGAACTGCCTACAGACCATTCATAAAACTGCAAGGAGACCAAAAGCCCGTTTTAAGAAACTTGATTGACTAACAAAAGTAATTACAGCAAAATGCATAGTGAAGTCAAAACTTCACCTATCTAGCATGCTTTCGATTCTAATGAAGGTTATCACAGTTGTGCCTGAGCAGATTTCAATTCACCTATCTAGCATGCTTTCACTTTGATCAATGCAAGGTTATCAAAGTGAAGTCAAAACTTCACATATGGTTACTCTAAGCAAATTATAATACTTAAGAATGTTGAAAGCAAACAATAATATCAGTGCCAGCAGTTATCATAACCATAGAACAATAGCAAAATAGCATAAGCATGGAAATGCTATTTACCTGACACCATTGCAGCCTGAAACCAAGCCTTTTTTGAAACCACACCTGGTGCCATAGGTCATCTTTGGCACCAAAAAGTGAATAAGGTTTGCTATAATGGAAAATATGAGTGGCATCAGTAGTAGTTATGATAACCATAGTAGAACAATAGCTGAATCAGACAAATGAACAATAAATCAAGAAGCACTGAAACTAACACTTGTGCTTGGGCACTGAAAAGCGAAGAGGAAGTACAGATCTCTCATTCCACGATTTGGACCTCACCTTGGAAAGATTGTGCACCGTCATCTTTTTGCTTTAGAGATGAAAGCCAAATTTGGTTTACCAAAACAAACCGACTTAACAACCAAAACAAATCAATGTACCCTGCATCTTTAATAAACAATCTTTGGTAATAGGGTGTGTGCTCAGAACCGGAATATATCTATCACTTCATGGGCAATAAGCAGGAGCTCAGACCGCATAATAATGTATAATGCAATGCTGATATCATAGGCAATGATCATGAGCAAGTATGAGTGCAAAAGCAAAGGCAATGATCAAATTAGAGAAAGGGAGAACTCATCAGAGGAAATGACATCAGAAGCTCTACTGTGATGGTGCACCATTTCCTCAGTTATCACAGAAGCAGCACAAAGGCTCGAAAGCACACAAAATAGAATAGATAGAAAGAAACACAGAAAATTGAAGCAGCCTGGCCAAGGCCTCACCTATGATGGAAGGTAGAAAGAACCAGGAAAGGTTTGAATCAATACATCAGGTTCAAACACAGCAAAAATAAAATCAACGTTCTCAAGATCACTGTCTCGGTCACAGTCAACAGATGCAAAAGGAAGAATCATCATAGCTAATGAGCATTGCCTCCACCATGTGTATATTGTGTATTCATCATAGCACCACCCTATTCCCTCAAAATTAAGGTAGCAGCAAGAGGAAAGCATAGTCATCATTGGACGTGACCGAGATCATGAGCACTGCAGTGCACTAACAAAGATACCAAATATAGATGACATGGTGATGTGGTCTGCTATATGGTACAAATTCATGAGCACTGCAGTGTACCAGAAAGAAAAACCAAACAAATCTCACTGACATGGTCATGTCCTCAGATATATACCGCAACACTCAGGTAGAATATCCAGCGGAACCGAGCAAATTTAACCAAGCTATGATGAGACATAGCAAAACAATTTTGCTAACATGGATATAGGGGCACATCACCTCCAGATCGGGCAGACATGCTGGGAGAGGATCTCCGAGGAGGTAAGAAGGGAGGGGGAGGAGGGACCAAACCGAGATGGGCAACAGCAGAGCAGCCAGGAGCAGAACGCGTCGCACAGTGGGGAGCGGTCACCGGCGACGACCGCAGCTGGCACGCCACGCCGTGCCTGTAGATGGCGACGAACAGGACCGGCGACAGTACGACGCCGGCTGTGGTGCCTTCATCGCCGCCGCCATGACCTCCGTCGCCGTCGCCTCGGCACGAGGAGAGCGGAGGAGGAGAGAAGAAGAAGAAGGGTTAGGGTTAGGTTTGAAACGCACCGGTGACGAGGTGAGAGGCAGGCAATTAGGGAAGAAGAGGACAGTGGCAGGGAGGAGGAGGAGGAGGGCGCCGCCACCATGGCTGCTCTGCCGGCCGCCGCCATGGCTGCTCCGCCACCACGCGCGAAGGTGGGGGCGGGCGGCGGAGGCAAGGCTCCTGCGAGGCCGCGGGATTGGGAGAGACGGAAGAAACGAGAGTTGTCTTTTTTTTTTTTTTTTTTTTTACTGGGCTTGGGGGGCGGTATATATTTGGACCCAAACAGTAACAAGGATAAAATCTAGACGTAGAAGCTGAGATCAAACGGGCAAAAGTAATTTTGCTACCGTGGATACCGTAGGTGCCTGCCCAATTGTATAGTAAGTAATAGAGGAATGAAAAACACCCTAAAATAAAGATTTTGCAGGAGAATCACCAATATTGTACGAACAACACAATCTACGGGAGACACAGGAGACAGGAAATTATTCGGACGATACGAGTCAAAGACACCCTAAAATGATTCAGAAGACCGTTGTGACAGTGTCCTCGCCACACCTAGACTTGTGGCATAGTGAATTGTGCTTGGTCATTTCAAGGTTTACTTTGCCACCGAAGCCATGGGAACGGGCAACCTGTACACCAGTCAGGACAGTAACATTCTGGGAACCTGATTCATTCTCAAAGCCACTGTTTGGAGAAGCGGTGCGAAAGAACCTTGCGATGCAGAACCTTCCAGAGCCAAGGCTGACAAGCTGAGGATCCTGTACCTGCTGCCATTCTTTGGGTGGCTCAAGTTCCTTCCAAGAGTGCAGGAGCTGTGGCTGCGAATGGGAATCCATGGTTGAGAGGTCAGCAGCAGCCAGGTTCTGGTCCTTGGCAGTGAAGCCAAACCAGAGCTTGAGCTCAGGTGCGTAGTGAACTTTGCCTTGGAAGGGCAACGTCCACTTGCCCACTTCACTCCAGCTATAGGTGTCGCTCACGGAGGACGCGTCGACCAAGCAGTAAGTGCTGTCACCATCCACGGATATGCAGATCTGAGGGCCAACAACAACGTAGGAGCTGATTTCTAGCCAGCTGTGACCGGCACCGTCCTGGATGCATGGCGGCGGTGGTGAGAGTGGCTGGCAGTGCCAGGACTTGAACTGGAAGCGATTGACGCAGGGCTTGCGGTAGACCAAGGCCTCAAACTGAAACTGAGAGCCGCCACAATCGCCAGGCTCTGGTTTGGCAACCCTCCTCTCCATGATGAAAAGATTTCCAGCACCAATGCCATTGAGGTCATCGAAATCAGGCTCGGCGCAGGGGACGTAGAGGGAGATAGGTTCCAACTTGGGCCTGTGGAGGCAAGGCAACATCACCATGCGTGGGGCGTCCGCCTCCAAGAAGAACCCACGCCCTAACTGGTCCAAACAGAACACCCTTCGATCGGCAGCCTGGAAGAAGTGAATCCGTTGGTCCTTCATGTCGGAATCTGATGTCCGAATGCTCAAGCTGGGGCTGGGAAGCCGAATCTTGTTCAAGGCCAACGTGTTTCCTTTGGGTGCTGATGCTGTTCTCTTGGGTGCTGGTATTGTGTTGAACAACTTGTGTCGCCTCAGGTCAATGCAGCTCAGCGATTTGGCTCCCGGGATGCGGTTGTCCACGATCAGATTCAGAAACCGACGCGAGAGGCCCATCGCCGGTGGATTCAGTCGTCGACTTCATCAAAAGAATAAAAATAAAAATAAAAACAAATTATTACGGATAAGAGGTGGGAGAAGAAAAGATTGTTTCCCCCGTATCGAGACGAAATCTCGTCTGCTGGGTTATTAGCTGCCTAGCCTAGATCCAGCTCTTGTGAGGAACGAAGGAAGAGTACCTACCCGGCAACGGCAAGACTTCTCCTGTCTTTCCTTGCGATTGATCCAGCCAGGTAGCAGCAGCCCGCAGCGATACCTTTACAGAAGATAACGAAGTTAAGGAGAAAACTGAAGGAATCGACCCGGAGGATGAAGATGAGGCAGATCAGACGCGTTCTTGACCTGGGTCACTGGAGAATGGAGGCGACGGGCGGAGCTTTCGCAACCAGATCGAGGCAGTGGGCGGCGGCGGGGTCCCAAGATACTAGGTCATG
>JADLZK010001741.1:0-132749 GCA_015847255.1 Hyparrhenia diplandra
AAAAAAAATAGGGTGTTCTATGTAGGTAAAAGTGAAAATGGTTGAAAGAACAACCATATCGTTTTCGGTCCTGTTTTCATGTTTATCAAAAATGAAAAAAAAAAAACGAAAACGGTCTAGATGATCATCAATATGAATTCGAGTTAGGAAGGCATCCAAACTAAGCTATTGATCTATTGACTTTTAACGAATTCGTACACATCATTAGTTTATCAAGAAACTACCCGTTGTAAGTGAAGGATGATTATCTATCAATAATCCCTTTGTTTTATTAGAAAAAGGAGAAATTTTCAAGAGTAATATCAGTTTTAAAATAACAGAACACAGTGATCTCCAATATATACTTGAAAATAGCAGGTCTTCCAAAATCTTTAGACTCGATGACAGAGAACGATGCCAATGCAGAGAAGGCACGTGAGCCAGAGAAGCAAACTGAATATGGGCCTAGCATGCATGCCCTCCCTCGGCCCAACTTCCTCGGTCCATCAACAAAACGAAGAGTAGTAAAGAGAGAGAAAAAAAAAGGACCCCTCAAAAAAAAAAAAAAAAGAGAAAAAAATGGGAAACGGTGAGCCTTCAGGTGCTCGTATATTTTTTTTTTTTTTAAAAAAAAAACAACACATACCAGAGTTGTTAAGGAAACTCCACAAGACAGCCCGCAACCTTACCCTCACACCACTAGGTTGTTATTTGCGGCCCATCCAATATCTGCGGCCCATTGGACGCGGTTGGGCTGCATATTTGAAACAAACAAGAAGAGACCCTAGAAGAGATGATCGAAGGAGACCGTATATACTCATTTTCATCCTTTTGACTATCGTCCAAGGCTCAATTTTATTCCTGAAATTTCAAAACCAACATTACAATCCTCAAAGTTTATTTTTTTTTATCTCATTTTCATCCCCATGACTATCAGAGTGACCAATTTAGTCCTTAACTTTACATTTTGAGCTATCAAAGTGTGTTTCGGTGGACTTTTCTTTTGGATGAACTTCCAACCCCCTATCCTACATGGGACGCCACACCATTGTACCTGGTTAACTCTAGCATTACCCGTGATTAGAGATTAGAAAATATTCAAAATAAAAATATCATTAGGGGACGGCCTAAAAACTTTTTAGTGACCATTAATAGTTCTAATGTGTCATTTTAAATGTTACCTTGTAGCCATTCAGTATCTTCCGAACATACTGAACAACATATTTATAACTTTTTCCATAGTTATTTCTAGGTTAATTAGACTCAGCTAATAATCGATTATGTATATATATTTGTGTAGATATGTTCTAGATAAACCAATAATCAACTAATTATGCTCAACTAATAACAAATTAAATATTCAAATAATATTCGATTATATGTAGGGTTAGTGATATATTTTTGTCCATGACCATGAGATAAAAAATTATATTTAGTTGTTCAACTGAAAAAATAACCAATTATTTACATATTTGAGGATATTCGTATCTATATTTATATTTGTATTAATTTTAAAATATGGATAAAAATGCCAAAAGTGTGCTATCTGACGACACTTACGAACACTGATACCTAACGATGACCATAACCATCCATCTTGAATCATGGATAGTCTTGGAGTTAACTAGGTGCGATATCATGGTGATCCACATAAGACAAGGGACCAAGTTGAGCCGAAAAGAAAAGTTTAAGGACTAAAATACACTTTGATATTTCACGGATGAAACTAAACTTAAAATACAAACTTATTTTACGGGCTAAAACAGTCACTTTGATAATCTTTAGATAAGACTAAGCTTACAAGAAAAAAAATGAGAACTGATCAAGGTCATTAAAACACGAGCGCACACACCAAACAAAGCACGAGTACTATTTGAGGAACGCAAGGCCACCGAGGGCAAACACCAGGACAAGCGGCAAGAGTGAAACCCACAGCACCGTCTTGCCGGTGGTGTGCCAGCCGCCGTCCCCCTCCACGTCGTCGTCGCGCGGCACTACCCAAAAACCCAAGGACGCCTCGGCCAGACCAAAGATCACTACGGCGCCGAGGGATAGCATAGTACAGGTACGCCGGCGTGCTGCCGTGCAGGCGGAGGGGAAGATGCCTGCGGGGGCCTTGAAGATGATGAGCGCGAGCGCGGCGGCGCTCAGGACGACGCCGGACGTGATCAGCGCCACCGGCAGCTTCGCCGGATTGCGCCTGGCCTCGGCGATCAGCTCCAGCAATGCACCCGGGAGCAACGGCGCCATTTCGCTACTGTTGCGTGGATTACGTTCCGCGTGTGTGGTGTGTGTGAGACAGTGAGAGAAGTTTTTATTCACCGGAGGTTTGAGGTTTGACTATGGAGTGTATATATAGCAGTCGCCAGCGGGGAAGAATGAGAAAAGAAACATTCCCGTTTCGTCTATTAGCTGATGCTGCAAAAGGCAAAAAGCGCGCGAAACTGTTTGGCATTTCGTTCACCTGGCATAAAGTATTGAATAGGATTCGATCTACTTTGTCCGGTTCCTCCAATCCCACATCTCCCAACCAAGGCCCTGTGGAAACTCTAAAACGAGGCATCTAGGCCAAAAAAAAAAAAAAGTAAGGACAATAAATAATATATATTATATATTGATGATAATTATTTATTACTTTTTTTTTTGCGAAAATACAATTATTTATTACTTGAACACATCCTCATGTTTGCACGAATTGTAGCTTTTCGCTCCCTGTCAGCAACTCAGCATCAGAAGAATCTTCTCACGAAGCATTTGCCGCTGGAACCCCTCAAATTATCAATTAAAGCTGATACGTACTCTAAAACATTAAAAAAAGTGTACGTAAATGCCAAACCGAGAAGAGTACGCTTCTCTGTTGCCTTTCACGGGAAGATTCTTTGAGCTATGTGTAAACATTAAAAAAAGTGTACGTAACTAGTCTAAACCGAGGCCCTGTGGAAACTCTAAAACGAGGCATCGTAGGCCAAAAAAAAGAAGGTAAGTACAATAAATAATATATATAGATGATAATAATGTACTCCTATGTACGAATTGTAGCTTTTCGCTCTCCCTGTCTAATTCGAACACATCCTGATGTTTGCACGAATTGTAGCTTTTCGCTCCCTGTCAGCAATACTCAGCATCAGAAGAATCTGCTCACGAAGCATTTGCTGCTGGATCGGAACCCCTCGAATTTCAATTAAGCTGATAGGCTTCTCTCTTGCCTTTTTTCAAGGGAAGATTCTTTTGAGCTATGATTACTCTCCTAATCAACCCAGCTAGTGAATCTATACATGCTTTATAGCAACTTTTTTTTTTTTTGACAACAACTTTATAGCAACTTTTTTTTTTTTTTTGACAACAGCTTTATAGCAACTTTTATACACTTAACTTTCGATCAAGGGAAGATTCTTTGAGCTATGATTACTCCTAATCAACCCAGCTATATTATTGAATTCATACATGCTTTAACAGCAAGATTATACCCTTGACGGAAAAAACTGAATACCTTTTGCGTGGCTCTAATTTGTAAAGCATATTGGACTTGTTACAGCCTAAGGGAAAATGATCTCAACCATACACACACTTGGATGGTGTATGTTTAACAAGCTATATATTACTAAAATATAGTAGAAGAAAAAGGAAATGACCAGTAAAGAGAAAAAGAAAACGATGAGTTGGATATATAGCTTATTGTGCTCGTATATCTCAAGATATCTTCGGAGTGTATGATTATGGGGGAAGGATAATAGTAGGCTATATGTTTTTTGAACTGAATAGTAGGTTATATGTGGGAAGGATTGGTTATATCGTGTTTTTGATTGGTAAAATGGGTTGAATTAGCCAGATAGAAAGGTACCAGAGAACTCATCGTTACCTTTGGGCCTAAATCTACTACTCCTATAAAGATAAACCCACTAAGCTATTTCCGTGCCTTCTCCTTAAGACACATCATTGAAATTGTCCTACCACGAATGGAGCAAAAGGTCCAAACATAATTCCAAAGAAGAACAAAAGGATGACATGAGAAAGATAGAGTGCAAGATGCCTATGGACAGATCAAGCAAAAGGAGAGGATTGCCAAAAGGTGTTATTGCTCCATCATGTCCCAACAACGAAAAGGTAATGTCTTAAGGTAAGTAGGCATTATTTCCTTCGGCTCTATTATGCATATAACTAAGCAAACAAACATGTTAGAGTTACAACCTTACTTGATATGGATATCGTATTTTAGAGGGGTGAAATGAGTTGAATTGACTAGAGATAGAAAGCGGAGAACTACTACTGGCTCCTTCAGGCCTAAGTTACATGATTGGAATGACAATAGAGAGTCTGTTCGGCTTCCCTTCTCTCGACTTATTTCGGCTTGTTTCGGTTTATTTTCTCTCACACAATACTATTAAATCAGCCGGAATCAGCCGACTTATTAAATCAGCCGAACAGAGACCTTAACCCCTCCTTGTTGTGTGATTGAAATTATAGATCGCGAGGGTGGCAGCGATATCATTTTGTTTCTCTATTGGAATATATTTGATATATATTATTAGGTAAAAATAAATACTTCTGTCCTAAAATAAGTATCGTTTTGAGTTATATGCTGCTCAAACATTCTTAACTTTCACCATATTTGTAGAAAATATCAGAAACATTTTTATCCTATGGAAATAGATTTAATGATTTATCAAATGATACAAATTATATACTATAAATATTAGCAATATTTTCTTATATAAATTTGGTTAAAACTAAAAAATTGACTCAAAAATTGAGAGTGCCATTTATTTTGGGAAGGCGGAAGTACAAAGTTGTTATTGGTTACGTCGTTGCTCAATTTGGACTTTAGGGATGGACACAAAAGCACAGGTGGTATAACTGGACAATCTGATGCAATGCATCATTATTGGGGCAAATTAAACACAACAATTACAGGATATAGAAGCTACATCAGACGTTGCTAAGAAGCCAAATCCACAAGACAGCAGCATCCTCATCAACACAACTAGGTTATTGTTTCTTTGGATATGGCCCCATCCAATCTACAGCCCGATGGACGGGGTTGGGCTGCAAATTTGAACCAAATAAGAAGAGACCACTAGAGCCTAGCTATAGGTATAGGGTATTGGAAGCTACACACACCGACAAGAAGCCTCATCACTGAATCAGGCCTATATACATGACAAACAAAAAGAGATGAGTGATGTGTGGTGACTGGTGAGTGTCTCTGTTGTACCGTGTAATCTTTTTTTTAATAGTACTACTATTTGAGGAAAGCGAGGCCACCAAGAGCAAAGACCAGGACGAGAGGCAAGAGTGAAACCCAGAGCATCGTCTTGCCGGTGGTGTGCCAGCCGCCGTCCCCCTCGTCGCCGTGTGGCACTACCCAGAAACCCAAGGACGCCTCGGCCAGACCAAAGATCACTACGCCGTGCTGCCGTGGAGACGGAGGAAGATGCCTCCCGGGGGCTCGAAGATGATGAGCGCAAGCGCCGCCGCGCTCAGGACGACGCCGAAGGAGATCAACCCCACCGGCAGCCTCGACGGATTGAGCCTGGCGTCGGCGATCAGCTCCAGCAATGCACCAGCTGGGAACACCATTTCAATCGGTTCCGTGTAGTGAATGAGATATCAGGAGCGAGCGAAAGGGTGCGTCTGGGGAGTGGAAGAGCTACGGCTATATATACCGGTGACCAGTGGGGAATGATATGACAGCAATTCAGTAAACACTCCCACACACCCTACTAGCTTATTTATATTTATAATAAAAAGGTGAAATATCCAAAGGGTGTAGTACCACCCTCGTTGCCATTTCCGCCGGTCGGAATCTGCTGGGTGTATATTTTGTCTTGCCCGCCAATGCTCCCTCCCTTTTGGCGTGTATTGACCGGCCAACAATAGAAATTCTATAATAATACTAAGTATTTATACTAAGATACATTCTAAGTATGTATCTTAAGAATTTGCTCTTGCTTAATTCTCGCTCAATGTTTTACAAGGGTATTTATACCTTCTTACGAATAATAGAAATTCTATAATAATACTTGCTAATTATGATAACCTGGGCCTTAAGCACCTAGCGCCGGGCGCCCTCTTCAGCCACTATTGGGCCTTCGCCTTTCATAGTGGACACCGGTCATAACAGCTTCAGTCTTGCAAAAAAAAATACCAGCATAAAGTAAAATTTCTTCAATCATATTCACTCGGCGTCTAATTTCTTGCACACTGAAGACGTTTCACTAATAATAGTTCATTTTTAAGCCCAGATCTTCTCCATTGCCTCTTTTGAAGCTTAAGAGCCCGACAAGATGATATATGCGAAATATTTAAGACCCCAGATACCTAACATTTAAGCTATTAATTATAATTTGCTTGGAGGGGTTTGCGTGCGTGTGTTCATAGGGGTGAGTGTGCGTGCGTGTTGTGAGCGTCTGCGTTGTACTGTGTAATTCTCAAAAAAAAAAAGAACAGAGATGCAGACATGATTAAATAAAAGGTATAATTAAAAACCTGATAAGTGTACTACTATTTTCTCAAGTATTTGAAGTCTGAATATTTCATCTTATAGACATGGTGTAATGCATGTTCCATAACTACAGAAATAACCACTGTTTACTACATTTTATAGTGCAAATATGTGCCAGGTAATGAGCCAATGAACAACTGGTGCAGGATTTCATTTTTCCACCACGAGCAATTGTCAAGTAGACTTACCTTTTCTACTTACTAACTAGTTAGATGTCCCAAATCTCTTCAGGCTTCCCTGATGTAGAGAAGATTCACAACAGACCAGCAAGCCAGGGTTTTTTTTTTTTCAGAGGCTAATTATACCATTCCAACCAAGAAGCACAAAACTACTTGGAATAATTGATGCCAAGAATCATAGAATGTTAAACATAATGGCAACACCTACAACTATAAGCATGGCAGGGCCAAACGCATTGTCAGATTTTATTCAGACAGATAAAGGTTCTGATTTTCAGACAAGTAGTGTGTACCTGACCAAGATTGAATTAAACTCGAGGGATGGCTTGATATTTCAGATGCAGGATGAACTCAAAGAGACGATAAACCTTGAAGCTGAATAAATCAATAGTAGGGCAAAGCTCCTGCAAAATATATCAATCCCCAATCAGAGAAAATAAAATAGAATGAAACAGAACAAATCGGTGGTGAACACACAGAAGATTCTAAATAGTATAGCTCCTAAATAGTACAGGCCCCATGGATTATTAAAATAAATTTGAGATGAGATGCAAAAAGCGATACAAGATAAAGTAGATGCATGTATCATGCTCAGTTGTAATATTGTTCTTGTTTTTAAAAAAATCTTATATCACTGCAGTCCATAGGTCCGGCTCCATGTATATTTATTCGTTATAATCTACTCCGCGCGATTTTAGAAACAAAACTAATCTCTGAGGGGGAAAATGGTCTAGGATCTCATGCTCTCAGTACTGTACTAAACCAAAATGACATACCTTAAACTAATAGTCCCATCCCAACAACCACCAGACTGATGTGATTCTTTACTATGCTGTACAGAAAAGAATAAATAACTATCAATAGATATTTACCTCTTTTATAAATAGATCTTGTAGTGGTGAGATCATTATGAATCTCGGGCTCAATATAACCACTGGATTTTGTTACACAATTTTCCTTTTTCTTTTTCCTGTTTATGAAGCTTTGGAAGAGGAAGGATCACATTATCAACATTGGCTCAGTCTAGAGTAGTGACAGTTTCTACAAGACAAAGAAAATCAAGGTTCAGCCCAAGAGCATAGCTCCCACATATTGTTTGAGAAAAGTAAAAAAATGCATCCATGCTTTCGCCCATTTAAGAATTGCACAAATTTAGAGCACAAGCAAGTAGCTGACTTGGCTACTAAAAGATTTAAAGGTGCTATCATTTTTGTAACTCGCAAAGAGAAGGTGAAGTGAAGAAGCAAGATAAAATTTTCAATATAACTAACAAGCATTCTCACTATACCTTGCTTTTTGCACAGATTTGGCCATTCTTTGCCATGTTATTTTGAATATTTGGCAAGAGAACTCCATCTTGAAAAATGCACAAACTAACATCATAACCATAACCGACCAAAAGTTAATGAAAACATGGTTTCACTACAGACCCATAACTCCATAAGCCAGTAGGACATGGACAGAATTAGGTCCATTCACTCCTCGAAGTTTTGCGACAAATATCGAGAATGCCTGGTGATTTTTTTTAATATTTTTGTTGCTGGAGTGTTAAATGTCTTCAATTGGTCAGCTGTTGTTGCTAACTTATACCCATGGACAATCTCCATCTGCCAGAGCCCGGCACAAATGGCGCCAGTACGGTCCACGTGCTGCCATTGCGCAGAATTATTTTTGAGTTTTCTCCCTGAAACATTCAGTATCCAGAGAAAGATTCATCTCTTTTAACACAGCCATCCGACAATAACATCTATTGCAAGTGATTACAATGAAAGGGATGTACTTCTGAACACCCATGATATTCAGGGAAAGTGTATACATTTCAATTCAAACAAGAAAAATACATTGTGCAGGTTATTGGACCTGAGTTTACTTGCCACTTGACCAGTACAATCAATACAAAGGGGTAGATGGTTTTGTGGAAAAACTTACATTCAGTGCTGTGTCAGGCATTCCATCGAGCATGTTGCGGAAGCACCAGCAGAGGCACGCGTTCCGGCCAGTAGCGGAAGCCGAAGGCTGCGGCCGCGGGCAAAGTGGTGGCGCCTGTGCAAAACGGCCACATCTCTAGAGGCGCTGCGAGGAGAGCGGGAAGAGGACCAGCAATAGCAGACGCCGCCACGCCGGGACGGCACGGGCGGAGAGTTAGGATTGAGGTCGGTGAAGCAGGCGAGCGCATCGTCGGGGCGGCACGAGGCGGCGCTTGGACTCCGCGAGTGCGTGCTCATCGGGGAAGAAAGCGAGGGGCAAGGCGGCTGGGGAGGAGGCGGTGGACGAGCTCCTGGGTGCCGGCGAGGTCACCAGCGCCCGGCGGTGGTGGCGTGTGGGGGACGTGGCGAATTCTGGATGGGTGGACAGCGCGCTGGCGAGAAGCGAGATCCACCTTGGCGGCGAGCGTAGCAAGCGCTGGGAGGAATCGGGCCCACGTGTCCTCTCGACTGGACAGAGGGAGGCGACAAGAGATGCACAACACAGGTGGTAATTTAAATTTAATTTTAAATTTAAAACATACTCCGTGACCGTCGGATCCAGCGCCAGGTCCATCCCACCCGTCCGCCACCACCACCTGCTCTCGAACCATCCAGAGCATGCTCACACCCTCCCCACGCCCCCGCGCTGCTGGCCGGCAACACCTCCGCACGCGACTCCTCTCCGCAGCCGCCGGTGCATCCCTGCGCATCCCCGCCGAAACCACTCTACTTGCTGCCACCACTGTGGCCGACTCCTCCGTCCCAGCCGAGGCGCCACTCAGTAGCTGCACGCCGCGTCTCATAAAAAGGGCCCGAGCTCGCCTGCCCTGCCATGGACGGAGTCAAGCACGCGAAGCAGGAGTCCAAGCCGTGGAGGCCTTGCAGCACAGTCTTGAACTCCGCGCTCGCCGGAGCTGAGGCCACGCGCTGCGCTCCCCACCCGCCTGCCGGAGCCGCGAGCTGCCGAGCCCAGGGCAGCCGTATCCGCCGCGCCGCTCCGGGCCAGCACACGTCTGCGCACCGCGAGCGCGCCTCCTTCCGGTGAAGGCCATGCTGCCAGCGCCGACGAGCAGCTGCGCTACCGCCGACGCGCAGCTCCACCCCGCCATGCTCGCCCCGCGCAACCGAATCGGCCGAGCCGCCGGATGCGCTCGCCGACGCCCTTGCTCCTGCCCAGGACGTCACCGCCGTTGTCATCACGAGCACGACGAGCTGAACCACCAGCTTCGCCGCTGGCGCCCAGCCCTCCGCTCCGCCCAATCCTCTCTCTGTTCTCCCTCTGTTCTCGCGATGACGGGCAAGACGCACAGGATCCGTGAACGAACAGGAACAGCACCCTCTCCCTTATCCCTTACCATGGACCCCGCATGTCAGTGAAACCTCTCCTTCCCTCTAATCTAAATGAACGAGGTGCACTGGAATAAGGAATGGGCGGAACTGGTCTACCAGATCGGTGTATGGACTACGGGCACAGCACACCCGCCAGCTCCAGTACCGAATGCACCCCACGCGTCAGTCTAAAAGCGGAGGAGGAAATGCTACGGCCACTCGGGAATGCACACGGGAAAGTGAAACTTTATTTTATAGATATAGAAAAAATTCACATAAAATTACTAAATAAACTAGGTACACTCAGTACCCTACCCAAGCATTTCCATCTCCGTTGGATTTAGCCAAAATTCTATAAATATTTCCAAATTATAATCCACTTATAAATTCCTTTATAAAGCTTTGGAAATTGTAATTTCTCCATTCTAACTCCAAACCACTCCGTTCAACTTTCATAATTCTTCTAAAATCATGCCCGGCGGCTGCGTCCCCCTACCTCCTTCCCTCCCCAGCCTCACCTTGCGCCGACATGCCGCCCCCCCCCGGGCCAGCGCCTCTCCGAGCTAACCGATACGGGTGCCTCACCGAGGCCGAGCGATGCCACAACAACTCCGAGCCGACGCCGCAAGCCGCCGCCTGCCTGCCGGCTCCCATCGCCGCCCGCCCTGCCCCTCATCAATAGTTACACATATACATGGCTCTGTTGCCGCTCTACGTTTCTACAACCATATTTACTAAATGCTCATAAACCAAACTTCTATGCTTCTATGTGACCGCATCCATACACTTCATACATTGCCAAAGACTCTCACATCTACCAGCGCGAAAGCGGGATCTAAGCTAGTTTCCATGAACTCATGTCTTGCGTCGGTCTTATTTTTGCACTGTTCGGACCTCGGAGTATAGTTATTTTCCGGGGAAGAGTTTTTATTAATCTAATAGCATATTATATTCCTATTTATTTTTAGACTCGAATAATAAGAAAGAAGATACACTGGAATACATCGAAGCCCTCTAATGACATTCTTTACTTCTTATCTTTCTTTTTGTTTGGGTGATTGCTTATTAATTTCAATATAATAAAACTTAGTGACGCTAATGACCACCGTTGGATCATCATCATCTTTCAATTATCCACAATGATAGTCTCTAATCCTTGGAATCGATCGCCACACGATCCAATGCCATGAAAACTTTTTGAGATGCATCGGCCTCCTTGGCGGGCACACGGCGATGGTGGGGGGCTGGCATGCGGCGTCCGTTGGCGGGATCCGCCCGTTGCTCCCGGATCCGGGTCCTCCCGGGCGGATCCGGGGTGGGGGCAGCAGGGGTGGTGGAGGTGTCCACCGGCCGTCCGGATCTTGAGGGCGTGGTTTGGGGGGCGATCGCGGACGACGCGGTGGCGGTGGCGGTGGAGTGCGTGGCTTTGGGCGGAGCGGGCGAAGAGTGGTTCGGCGGTGACGGCCTCCGGTCTCCACTCTCGGGCCTTCTTCTTCTCATGGTGGCGCGGCCGACCGTCCCATGTCCGGGCGTTGGAGAACCCGGTGCGGGCTGATCCGGGCGACCCGGGACGATGGGCGCCGCAAGACGTCGACCATGGTGGCGGTGATTCGGGCGGCGGCGTGAGAAGCGAATTGGTTGGCCGTATTGGGGATGCGTGATTCGGGCGTCTAGGCGTTCGGATCGGAACCCCGATGGCCGGCCATGGGTGGCTTCCACGGCGTTCGTCAAGGTGGAGGAGTTGGGGAAAGGAACGGCGAGGGATGGCGGTGGGCGCCGGCATTTGTTCCGGATCCGAAGTTTCGGCGATGGTGCACGCCGCCGGGCGTTTGGCGTAACGGCATGGCCCCTGTGGGTCATGGAAATGGCCGCCACTTTTTACGACGGCGGTGACGCTTAAGGGCGTCACTTTCCGGGCCGAGGCGCCGTCTTTATTCAAGTGGATCTCTACGGTGAAAACCAACACCGGTTGGGTGGGCGGCGATGGCGTCTTTGGATGGCATTTTCTCGTTGAAGACGCCGTTTGTGGAAGATCCCTTGGGCGGCGATGGCGACTTTTGAGTACCGTGTTTGACCATTCGTTTTATTCAAATTATTTTAGCAAATCATAAAATAAATAAACTATAATTAAAGTATCTACAATGATAAAATAAGTTTTAAAAAATAAATAATATTTATATAAAATTTTTGAATAAAACGAATAGTCAAATAAAATGGCATGGAGTCCAAAACGACAATCTCAATGGGAGTGAGTATCGTTTGGTTGAGAAGGAACGGGATGACTCTGTTTCCTGTTTGGTTCTAGGACGTTAAAAGTGGAATGAGCCACATGACGTGTAGGACTCACGCTCAGCCTCTTATTAATTTTTCCTTCCTCCTTTCCCTTCCTTCCTTTTTCCTACATAGGTAAATGCCCGTGCGTTGCTACGGGATCTTAAAATTTTCAATGCAATTCAACACAATAGAAGTAAGAAAAATAGTAGCTTAGAAGCTTAAAGTTTCAACACAGCAAAAAAGTATAAATAGTGGGTCGAAATAAAGATAAATAAAAGTAGTGTCTTATAGCAACATAGTGTTTCAAGCGACATTCAAATAAATAAGTGCTAAATTTAGTAACAATGTCAAAATAAGTGCATGATAGATAAGTCCTCCTTGTCACAAAAAAAAAAAAAAAAAAGATAGAAGTGTTCACAACTATCTCTTTCATTGTCTTGCGCCCATGATGTGGCTAAGATATTCTCGCACGGATAGAGAAAAGCATTATAGATAGGTACTCCACGACTATCTCTTTCATTGTCTTATGCCTGTGATGCGGCTAAGATATTCTCGCACGGACAAAGGAATCATGCACCGTGAATTCCCATCATACGCCAATAGGTCGATCACAAATTTCTTTCGTAGTCTTTGGCCATCCTATGTACAAGACAAACATAAGTAAAGACAAACATAAGTAATAAGTTATCTTGGAAAATAGTGTAGGTTATGTTGGAAGTTAGCTGCTTAGATATATTACGGCAGGGCACAATTGTACACCAATAAGTTGCTCATACATATACATTGTAAAACAAATAACCCATACATATGATAAGCGCAAATATAATAAGTTGGAAATGCATAGATATATATAGATGACCACAAACATAAAATTATTGTGCTCACCGTGCAGATTGGCATGAGTTTTCCATTGTTCCATGCGGACATGAATTGCAGAAGGATGAAGGCATTTAAATCCCTATAGCATAATAAATTTAGTCACAAAAATGATCTACTTGATGGTCCATTTCTATGCGTCGACGCAGCGCGGCGGGTCCTTCTCATCCCTGAGAGGGTGAAGTGGTCGTCCCTCGAGCAGGCCCGACGCGTCACCCAGAAGGTGCTCGGCGTCGTCAACGCCCACTACCTGAATCTGGATCACGTCGCGATCCGGGAGGGGTGGCCGGAAGGTCTTGCAGAGGAGGCCTATGACCGCTTCGAGGATGGGGTCGCCCACCGGCCTCGCAGATGATGACTAACGCGGTCATCGAACTCCCGGGATCGCCGAGGATACGGGAGACGCCATCGACGAGGGACGGGGTGGCGCTAGGACCGCATGGACCCGCCTACGGAGTAGAGAGAATAGATGTAGGCCGAGGCGCTGCCTCTTTTGTTTGTAAAGGAAACAAAGTCCCCGAAGTCGGGGCAAGCATTGAGTGCCTTAAGTATAAATCGTTCGTGTTTATTCGTTTCTTCCCTTTTTGCTTATGAGTTCACCGCGCATTCTAAGTTGAGAGCCAAGTCTTCAAGGGAGCGAGCGGTCGGTCCGTTACTCCGTAACCGCGGGGGTGTAGGAGGTCGATAGGCACTCGGGCCATGCTTCTTGGTTGTGGCCTCTAAGTTAGTCGGGCGGCCCCGCATAAGTAAAGGGAAGAAAGTGAGTAGGTCGAGTGCGACTCGATGGGCTCGAGCCGTCGCTGAGCAACTTGGTTAAACTTTTTGCGAAAAAGGTTTTTTGAAAAACGCGGGTGTGCACCCCGTTCTCTATAGCCCCCGAGCAAGGGCCGGCCTTGTGGGAGACAAAGGTCGGTCGTTGCTAGGTTGCCAAGGAGGTTGTTCTATTGCTTGCACAAATTTGTAGCACGTAATCCACGAGTATTCATTATTGATGTAAGCAACAATAATTTCT
Organism: Hyparrhenia diplandra; assembly: GCA_015847255.1. Taxonomy (NCBI): domain Eukaryota; kingdom Viridiplantae; phylum Streptophyta; class Magnoliopsida; order Poales; family Poaceae; genus Hyparrhenia; species Hyparrhenia diplandra. The sequence continues at coordinate 14,119 of JADLZK010001741.1, forward strand.
GGGGTGCATCTAAGGGTAGAAGCGGCGTAGTCGTTCGATGTTCCAAGCATTGGTGAGGACTTGGCCGTCGGCGTCTTTGATCTTGTAAGTGCCAGGTCGGAGCACCTGTCGATGGTGTCTGCGGTCCTTCCCACGGCGCTGACAGCTTGTGGCGGCGCCCTTGGTGGTGCGGACTCGGCGGAGTACCCAGTCACCGACCTTGAGTGCCCGACCTCTCACGTGACGGTCGTGGTAACGCCGGAGTGATTGGCCGGTATTTCGCCGAGTGGAGAAGTGCGGCGTCGCTGGCTTCGTCGAGCTGAACGGCTGCGTCTTCGAAAGTGACGCCCGGTTCCCGTTTCGTCGTAGGCTTGGATTCTTGGAGCGCCGCAGTCGAGGTCGGTGGGGAGCACGGCCTCCGAGCCATACACCAAAAAGAACGGTGTGTGCCCTGTCGCCCTGCTCGGGGTGGTCCGTAGACTCGACAGGACGGAGGGGAGCTCGGCGGCCCACTTGGAGCCGAACTTCTCGAGACGTTTGAAGATGCGTGGCTTGAGGCCTTGTAGGATCATGCCGTTCGCCCGCTCGACCTGCCCGTTGGTCTTCCGGTGGCTTACGACCGACCGGTTCACCCCGATGCCGTTGTCGCCGCGAGAAGGTTGAGGAATTTCCTCCCCGTGAACCGAGTGCCGTTGTCGGTGATGATGGAGTTCGGGACTCCAAACCGGTAGATGATGTTGGTGAAGAACTTGACCGCCTCCTCGGAGCGGATTCGACCTATCGGCCATGCCTCGATCCACTTGGTGAACTTGTCGATGGTGACGAGCAAGATGCGCAAAGCCCCGGGTGCTCTCTTGAAGGGCCCCACGAGGTCCGCACCCCAAACCGCAAAGGGCAGGTGATCGGGATCGTCTAGAGGGCTCGTGCGGGGAGATGCGTTTGTCGCGGCGAAGAATCGGGCGGCCTCGCAGCGCTTCACGACTTTGTTAGCGCCCGCGACAGCCAGGCCGGAGAAGCCTTGTCGGAAGGCTTTACTGACCAAAGCTCGTGGGAGTAGCGTGGTGCCCACAAATCCCAAAGATGGATGTCCTTTACGAGCTTCTTGCCTTGATCGGACGTGATGCGGCGTTGAAGGATCCCGTGAGGCTCCTCGGGCGGTATAGCTCTCCTTCGACGAGGGCGAAAGATTTGGCCCGGCGCGACGATGCGCCGAGCCTCTACTTTGCCTTGAGGAGCTTGCCATGCTCGAGCCATTCTCGGAAGGGGACTCGCCAGTCAGGCTTCGGCTCCTCGGGTATGGTATGGCGCACCTCCATCTCCTATGGCCCTCGAATTGCCGGGGGAGGGACCGGCCGCTTTTTGTGAGGTGGTGATTGGCGCGCGACCTCCGAAGAGCTCGAAGGTCGTTCCTCAAGTCAAATTGAGGGACCGCCTTCGGTCGTGGGCAAAGACGCCGGGCGGAATGGCTTCCGACCTGACGCGGTTTGGCCGGGGACGTCGGCGTCCCCGTTGTACTGCCGCCGGATGTGTTTGAGCTCGAGCCCAAGGAACTTATCCTCGAGCTGCGACTCTGTGGCAAAGACGCGACCATCTTGGGGTTGACACGTCGGCTTCCTTCATGACCTGGTTGCAGACGAGGCTCGGAGTCGCCTCGGACCCTCGAGCCGGCGTACTCCCAACTCGACTGCGTGTGTAGGCCGTTCACCGGGGCCTCGTATTCGGCGGCGTTGTTGGAGGCGGGAAGTGCGGCCCGGATCGGGTATCTCATGCGCACGTGGGCGCTGGCGAGACAAAGACCAGCCCGACACCTCGCCGATCCTCATCACCGAGCCGTCCAGTACGCTGACCGGTACTCCTCGTCGACAAAAGCTTCGGAGGGAGTTGGGTCTCGTCCATTCGCGATGAAATCGGGAGAACCCGTGACTTGATGGCGTCTCTCGGGCGTAGGTGATCCGAGCCCACATCAGCTCGATGGCCCACTTGGCGGCGCGCCCCGTGGCGTCGGGGCTCGACGATCTCTCCCAAGGGGAACTTGGCGAATTACGGTGACTGATGCGCCGAAGTAGTGCTTGAGCTTGCGCCGTAATGAGCACCGCCAGAACGAGCTTTTTGATCTCAAGGCGTTTACGAAGTCTTGGTGTCGGAGAGGACCTCGCCGATGAAGTAGACGGGTCGCTGCACGCGGAGTGTGTGACCTTCTTCCTCTCGCTCGACAACAAGAGCCGTGCTCACTACGCAGAGAGGTGGCCGAGACATAGAGCAAAGATAGGCTCGTTCTCGGCCGGAGAGGTTAGTACCGGGGGGTTAGCCAGGATTTGCTTAAGTGAGTCGAGGGCCTCCTGGGCCTCGCTGGTCCAGGAGAAGCGTTCCGACTTCTTGAGCAACCGGTACAACGGGAGGCTACGCCCCCCGAGTCGCGCACGATGAATCGACCGAAAGTGCTACGAGGCACCCGTGAGTCGCCGTGACGCCCTTGATGTTTCGATTGGCCCCATGGACATGATGGCTGCAATCTTTTTCGTGGTTCGCTTCAATGCCGCTGTTCCGACACGACAAAGCCGAGGAGCTTACTTCCTAGGGACTTGAAAAAAGCATTTTTCGGGGTTGAGCTTGACTCGAACTCCCCGAGCTTGGCGAAGACTTGCTCGAGGTCGGGAACCAAGTCGCCAGTGCGTTTCGTCTTGACCACGATGTCATCGACGTAGGCCTCGACATGCTTCCCGAGAAGCTCGCGAAAGACCTTTTGCATGCACCTCTCGAAGGTGGCGCCGGCGTTTTTGAGACCGAAAGGCATTGTTACGCAACGTAAAGCCCCGAACGGCGTGATGAAAGAGGTGGCGAGCTTGTCGAGCTCGCTCATCGCGATCCGGTGGTAGCCCGAGTATGCATCGAGAAAACAGAGCGCCTCGCACCCGGAGGTGGAGTTAACAATTTGATCGATGCGCGGCAAAGGAAACGGATCCTTTGGGCACGCCTTGTTGAGGCCCGTGTAATCAACACACATTCTCCATTTCCCATTTTTCTTTTTTACAAGCACAGGGTTAGCTAACCACTCGGGATGATATACCTCCTTGATGAAGCCGGCCGCCAAAAGCTTGTTTATTTCCTCGGCGATCGCCGCCGCTTGCCGTCGTCGGCCGGGCGAAAGTCGTTTGACCGGCCGAGCGAGGGCTTGATATTCAAGGAGTGCTCGGCGACTTCCCTCAAAATGCCTGGCATGTCCGAGGGTTTCCACGCGAATACGTCGAGATTCGCGCGGAGAAAGTCGACGAGCGCGTCTTCCTATTTAGGGGAGAGCTCGGCCCGATCGCGCATGTGCGCCCTCGCCGCCCACCGCGACCTCCTTGGTGTCCTTCTCCGCTCGGCGAGCCCGCAACCTTCTCTACCTCCATTGGGTCGCCACCGCGCCCACGCCGATGAGCTCGGGCAACGGCCGATCGGACTCGAGGAGAGCCGCGGGGCGCATCGCACGCACTCGCCGTCGCAGACCGAACGCCCGCTCGAACGTGGAGCCGACGGTAATCACGCCTTCGCCCCGATCTTGAGCTTGAGGTAGGTGTAGTTGGGGACGGCCATGAACTTCGCGTAGCATGGCCGCCTAGCAACGCGGCGGTAGGTTCCCTGAGCGAGGACGACCTCTAAGGTGAGTGTTTCCTTCGCGGAAGTTGCTGGGTGCCGGAAGGTGACGAGCAGGTCGACCGCCGAGGGGGACCGCCGCTTCCCTCGCGACGCACCGCGTGGATTGGGGCCGAGGAAGGTCGTGAGGCGCCCGCTGAATGCCCATGGCGCCGAGGGTCTCGGGCCAGAGGAGGTTGAGGCCACGCCGCCGTCCCATGAGCACCTTGCCAAGTCGCTTGGTGCCGACGATCGGGTCCACGACGAGCGAGAACCTTCCCGTACCGCGGGATGTGGTCGGGTGGACGCTCTTATTGAAGGTGACGCGCCTCCGACCACTTGAGGTACGATGGGAGCGCGGGCTTTCGGGTAGAGGACCTCCCGACGTGTGAGCTTCGCTGCCGACTGGACTCGCACGCCGCGGGGCCCCGAAGATCATCATGATGGCGCCCGCCCTCACGATCCGTCATCACCGCCGCCGTCCATGCCGCCCGACACTGCCGCCGCCGCTCGTCGTCGCGCCCTTGGCGCCAAGCACCCGAAAAGAAAGTTTTTCATGAGGTTGCGCCTCGGAGCTTGTGCTTGACCGGCCCTTCGCGTGGTTGGTGCGGGGGCTTCGAGAAGCTTCTCGGCGGTTCTTTTGGGGACGCGGCCTCCCGGCTTGCCGCCGCCCTTCTTCTTCCCGCCACCGCCACGAGGTCGGAGTCGCGGCGCCGCTTGTTCTTGCCCCTTCTTTTTGACCAGGGAGGTTGAGCCCCAGCGTCTCCGTCGGGCCCGTGCCCTTCTTGCTCTTTGCCGCCGGCATTGTTAAGGATCACCGCACAGCCTCCCTCCGGCCGGGCGTGGTTGGTGGCGAGGTCGTGGAGCTCCTTCACGACTTGGCCATCGGGCGCCCAACTCGTGGACAAGGATTAGCGGTGGTGCGAAGGTGAAGGCCGAGATGACCTCGCAGTCGAGGCACCGGGGAGCTCGTTGCACCGCCTCGAGAAACGGCGGATGTAGTCGCGGAGACTCGCCCTTCTTGCTTGCTAGCTGCGAAGATCCCGGGGTTCCCGTGGCGGACGTAAGTGCCCCGGAAATTGCTCACGGCGTCGCGGAGATCGGACCGCCTGTTGATCCCCGGGAGGGCAGTGCTCCGGCCCAGGCCCGAGGCCGAATCGGCGAGGCGGGGAGGTTGTGAATGATGAAGAGGTCGTCCTCCGCCCCTCGGCCTTCACGTGAGCGAGGCAAGAGTCCTCAAGCCACACGCGGGGGTGCCTCCCACCGCCTTCGGCCCGGTGGTCGGAGGTCGGAAGCGTGGACGGAACGGAGCGCCGATGACGAGCGACCCGAACGCCCTAGGCCCCAGCCATCCGGGGTCGGACTCGGCTCCGATCTTCGTCGACATCGTAGCGCCCTCCGGCGCTTTGTTGTAGGTGCGGGGGCGGTGGTCTCGGTGTCGTCGCCGGGCGCGGTCGTCGCGAGAGGATGCTTGTCGGGCTGCCTCTTCTGCGCCTCGGCTCGGCGCCGGGCCGTGAGGGTGGTATCACGGCGTGTCGCGGTGCTCGCCAACACGTTGTTGTACGGAACCTTGCCGGTTGTGAGGGGGCCGCATCGGGGACGCCCCCCCGCCGCCGGTGGGGCCTTAGGGTAACCCGTTCACGCTGCCGCGACGCCGAGCTCACTGTTGGACCGCGGCCGTTCCGAAGCGCCCGGGGCAGCTGTGTACCCTCCGAGCTTCGGGGCCCGGGCCCGGACAGCTACGGAGAGGAGTAGGGTCCCCGCCGCAAGGTTCTCGCGAGGCTCGAAATAAGAGTGGCACTACGAGGCGTCGCCCCCGTCGCCGAGGATACGTTGGTTGACCTCCGAGAGCGAGCTCGAGCCTACCACCGCGGTAGCATGGAGTGCCGCCCTCTCGTTCTCGACCCCGTGCTGGAACTCGCCGAGCTCTCGTGTCGTGGCGCGCGACCGGCTTGGGCCGCGAGGTCGGGTGACGGCGCCGTGGCTCATCGTGGCCGCGCCCGGTGAGGGGCTCGCCGTGGTTGCCTCCGCTCCCGTCGTCTCACGATGCGTCGTCGGAGACGCCCGACATAGCCATCGGGGTCGGACATGAAGCACTCCCGAGAGGGATCGCTGGGCGCCGGCTCAGGCTTGCAGCTGATTCAACGCCCCGGGAGGATGTTTCCCGAGCTCGCTGCCGAAACGCCGCTGGTGACCGGGCGACCCATCTCGTCCCTCGTGGAGCAGGCCGGGCTGGCCGTCGGGGGTACATCGCGGCGTAGTTGGCCGCAAACTCCTTCCAGGATAGCGACTCTTCCCCGAGAGCTGCAAAGACGATGTTGGTGACCGAGAAGGCGACGTCGCGGGCGCTTTTGGGACGGCTTAGGCCCCAAGAGCCTTGGCAACATAGCCGAGAGGGTCGCGAAGACCCTGCTCCCGCCACGACGCGCCGCACCGGGCTTGGTGGTGAAGGGCTCGGTGCCCGGCCGGATCGAACCGGCTCGGGGGGGCCTCATCACCGGGAGTGGCCGAGAGAACGTGGCCCCGACGAGGGACTCCTCCGGAGAGGTGAACATAAAGCCCTAGCGCCCGAAGCGCACGGGCGCCGGGAGCTAGTGGGACGACGGATGGAGCCATCGAAGTGGTGGTGATGTCACACAAGCGCTCCCCTACCCGGGCGCGCCAACCGCCGTGGTTCTATACAACGGACTAAGTAAATTTGTACGGCTCGTGTGGGCTCCTATGGCCTAGCTTGAGGATGACACATGATGTATACTGGTTCAGGCAACGATGCCCCAGCCCAAGTGTCGAGTGGAGTGTATCCGAGCTGAAATGCTCGTAGTAGGGGTTACAAGCAGGTCGAGAGAGGGAAGCGAGTCCCAAGTCTCTCGTGGCGTGAGTGATGTGCCGATTGAGACAAGTGCCAATATCGGGGACTCGTCTGTTGAGCCCGTTGCCTTCCCATTGCCCTAGGGTCCCTTTTATAGTTTTAAGGGAGTATAGTAGCTCGGGATCTACTGGGAAGGATGAAGAAAGCAAGAGAGAAATATAAAATACAAGGTCGTGCTCTTTTCCAGAGGGACCATGCTCGATTCACATGGTTGCAGGCCTTGTTAATGTTGGTCGTGGTGCTTTCAGCCTTGACTTGAGTCATCACGGGAGTCGTTCTTCCCGAGGGGTAGACGCGCGAATCCGGCTGACTGGTTGACGCTAGGCGAGCTGCTGAGGGATCGTGCGAGGCGGAGCGAGTTCCCCGACCTCCCGAGCTCTTTTATTTATGCCGGAGCGGGCGACGGATTATCCCCCGTGAATGGGCGATCGATGACGTTGTTCAGATTTCCGCTGACCGCAGCGAGGAGCAGTTGCTCCACAAAGGCGCCCGACGGGTCGAATCGGGTTCAGAAGTCATTGCGGATCGACAGACAGTCACAAAGGGACCGCCTCTCGCCGCTGGATTTAACGCTTGCTGAAGGGTAGATGGCTATAGTATTTTCGAATGACCGTGCCCACACCCGAGTGGGACGACGCGGTCTTAGGACTTCAGATCTAAAATGGGACCAGATCGCGCCGACCTAGAGGTCGTTCGAGTCGCGAATAGGTCGGGGGCCCAGGAGGTCGGGCGAGTCGTGCGTAGGTTGCGCGACCTGAGAGGTCGTGCGAGTCGGAGCGAGCTCTCCGAGTTCCTTTGCTCATATCGGAGCAGTTGTACGGAAGATTCTTAGAGATGGGCGACGCACTGTGGCAGTCTGTCAGGATAGGAAGGGGTTCCGTCAAAGCGACCTTGACCGTGTTTGACCGTCGTCCTTGTTGACGTGGTTGGTACCTCTGCTGACCGAAGTAGGGAGTGGGCGAACCTCAGTGTGTCTGACGGGTCGGAACCTGTCACTGTGGCCAGCTGATGGTCTCGCTGACAGACAGGTCATAGTGATGGCTTTCGTCAGATGACATGGTACACTCTGTCAAGGGATGGCCGCAGTGCTTTGACTGACCGTTCCCACTCGGGAGTGGTTGGTCGCTGTGTATTTGACTCATCCCCTTTCCTTCTCCTGGAAGGAGTCGGAGAGGTCGGATGAAACGGCGGGGCGGGCCCACGGGCTGATTGGCCGCAGGTCGCATCGACCTGGAGATCGTGCGAACCGCGGACAGGTCGTGTGACTCAGGAGGTCGAGGGCTCGTTCGGGAGGAGCTTGTACGGAGCGGAGAAAAGTCGCGGGGACCCGGAGGTCGGGACGGACCCGGGCGCGACGACCTGGAGGTCGTGCGAGTCGCAGGGACCCAGAGGTCGTACCGAGCGGCGTGAGGCCGCAATCGCCTTGAGTTTGCCCGGGCTTGGGCCAGGTTTGCTGGGCCTTTGGTTTTGAATTTTGCGTTTGTTTGGGTATCCCTGAGTTGGGTACCCGACAGTATGATCATCATGTTTTTGCCTAATTTAAATACAACTGTTGTGTCTCAGCTACAGAGGTTTTGTAACCACGCCTAATTGTCACTCATGCAAATATATAGAATTACTGTACAAGATATCAGCCAAATTTTCCTTTTCATTTCGATTTGTGGCCAACTAAATCTGGTATCTCAGCTTTATCACAGTGTAATCTGAAACACATCAGCTAAATATTTACTACAAGGCAGTGGAAGCTATACAAGGCTAAATATGTAAGATTGCAAGTAGAGATATAGCATGTCCTGAGGTTGCCCGAAAAAAAAGCAGAAAGACAGGGAAAATTGAGGGCAGACATATCCCTTTGAGGTCTGCAATAGACCTATTGCAAGGGAGAAAGAAAAACAGGTTGATTCTAAGGAAGTGCCGCAGACAGGCATATATATTAGTCCTTAAACATACTGTCTAATTTTAAGGTTGTGACATAATTTGAGATTCTGTACCAACATTCAATGACAAACCTGTATAATTTGAGACTGTGCGAAGCTTCTACGACAACTAAGCAGCCCCTTAAGGAGCTTTTTGGTATCTACTCCTATATGACAACTCTGGTCATTTGTGAATTGTGGTGATATTGCAGTAGATCAAAAAGATTTCCCGCTGTGAATCAAGCATGCTACTCATGCGCGCACACAGGGATCCATCAGAATAGTAATAGTAGGCTGCAAGTTCTGAGCATTGTCTATAAGCAGCAAACTTGGCCAAAAATGCACCTACGCATGCACGTGTTAAACAGCATTTGCACAATCTTGAATCTCCCAGGATATCAAAGAGGAAGATGTTCATAACACTTCCATTCTGTTGTTTCAGAAGCAAGTAAGTAGACGAGCAAACGAAGAAGGGACGAAGGCACACCTGGGGCAATGTGTGAGCACGTTCTGAATGGACATTTGATCGAACACCCTGGGGACGTTCCTCCAGCGGCTGCAAGGAGCCTAGATGGTGGCAACGGAGAGCCACGGAGATGGCTCCCAGCAATGGTCGCGAAAGAAGCACGCGGCTCACACGAGTTGCCCTGGCCACGGCAGCGCGCGGCACGGCGTTCGGTGGCCCAAGGGCCGACATGCCGTTTCAATGGTAGGCCACGCTCCCTCCCCTCTCTCACGGCGGCGACGTGGAGGCCTTGGCACGGCGGCGAGGCAGCCCTGGCGGGGCGCAGTGGGGTGAGGTGGCACTGGCCCCATCCATGGCGGGGCAGACCCACCCCTCGGCACTGCGGCGTGGTGGCTCAAGCCTCCGGTCATGGCGTGCGGACCCGCCCCCAGCTCGGCTGTGGGTGGCCGTAGCCCTCGGACATGGCAGTGCGAGACGCCTTCGGCCATCGGCGCGGCTGCTCCGCTCCTTGTCGCGAATCGAGCAATAGAAGAAGAGCGGCTGCAAGAGCGAGCGCGTGTGGTGGGCCCCTACCGGCGCTGGCGTGGGGATCTGGCCGTAGGGCGACGGGAGGCACGCTTACGGGTGCGCCGCCCGCCGGAGCGACAACGAGAAGCGGCGGTACCCCGCACAGGGAAGCGGAGGGGAGGCCAGGTCGAGTAGAGGGTCGTGCGGTCGCTCGCTCTCTTCCCTCTACACGACTGGCGGCGATCGAGAATTTACGGGTGGAAGCCCGAACCGATCCGCAATCGGACTTCGCCGGATCGGACGACCAGTGGGCTAACGGGCGACGTGGCCCTATTCGTTAGCCCGCTTTTGATGCCAGAATCATATATAGACGGAGATAGAGATTTGACAAGATTTTTTTTTTTATGACAAGAACAGAGGGCATACGGTTATCTTATTATGAGTATACTAGGAAATATGCCCGTGCGTTGCTTCTGGGTGCAGGGGTGAATGTTTTTTCTTCCTTCTGTCATTTTTCCTAACGGAAAAGATGAATTTTACTATTTATTGATTTTTTATTATATATATGTTGTGTTTCGAAAGCGTTTAATATGACATCGTTCAATAATAAATACACGAATTCGGAAAGTTCACTATGTCGACCTATAATAATTTAGGGTCACATCGGTGTCACATAATATGTCACAATCGAGTGTTCGAATACATAAGTAATATACGATACTGATTTATTAAGCATAACTAATCCAATATTAACACATGTTTACTAAGCACCACATATGTCGCGCAAATTAGTCTTAATTTGTGCATATATAGTTCCTAAATTAGTATATGTCTAAATTTATGTCTAAACATTCGATGTGACAGAGGAACAAGATTCACTCGTTGGCACTGTCATGTCCACGGAGGAAGTAGTTAAATTTATGTAGTAAAATAAAGGATATGGAGAGGATAAGGTATAAACTTTACTACTCATACCTGATGTTGTTCTGGATTCCATCCAAGCCAAAAATGGCACCAACGGTTCAGCGCATCCAAGTCCCAATTGCCAATTGCCAGTAGTCTCGTTCCGACACCGGCCCCATCTACATAAATATAGACATAATTGATTAGCCACACATATCTGAACTCCAAATGCTAAATGTGCTTGCAATTATTCGGAGTCCAAACTCAAACAATGGTTAGTATTGCAATGGCACGTCGTCAGGGCACTATCTCTTTGAGCCCACAACTACCAATAAAAGAAATAGCGGTAATTTATTAATCATTGGATGTTTATTAATCATCACCTGAATCAACGGCTTGACGCTAAGTGTTTCACGTTGTATATGGGCTTCATGATGGAGTATACATATTATTTATATGGAAAAGTCTACTTTCGGTTTTTTTTTTTGCGAAAGTCGATTTTGGTTCCTCAACTCCAAAAACCAGGACAAAGCGGGTCCTTCAACTTTTCAAACGATTGATTTCGTCCCTCGGCGATTTGGATAGTGGTTTATTCTGATAACTCGGTTTTACTACGATGACTGTGGTCGGGTTTTTCCCTTTTTCTTATTTATTTGCTGAATCTTTCAAAAATCATAGTAAACAGGAAAAATCATAAAATAGAAAATCAAATTTTGTTGGACTCCACATAAGTAGAGCTACGAATGAATATATAATATGGTATACTATAATATAAAATTTTTGCTATGAAGGTTTTACCTTTTTCTTTTTTATTTATTTCATCTCAATATTTAAAAATCATAATAAATTATAAAAATCATAAAATTGAAAAACCAATTTTGCTAGACTCCACATGAGCATATTTACACAATAAAGATACATAGGTGTACTATTTAATTTATTGGCCGGGATCCATCGATCGGGTTCGCACCGCTGCGTGACGCACGCGCAGATCAAAGACAACAAACCTAGCTAACCTAACCCAGCTAAAGAGCCACAGTAACTACGCATCGTGTTATTGCGCGCCTCATGTGGAGTCCAACAAAATTGAATTTTTTATTTTATAATTTTTCTATAATTTACTATGATTTTTTAAAGATTGAGATGAAATAAATAAAAAAGAAAAAAGGCAAAACCTTCTAGCAAAAACTTTGTACTAAAGTATACCATATTATATATTCATTGTGTAGCTCTACTCATGTGGAGTCCAACAAAATTAGATTTTCTATTTTATGAATTTTTCTGTAATTTATTATGATTTTTTGAAAGATTCAAATAAATAAATAAGAAAAAGGGAAAAACGAAACCACAGATCCAATGTAGCAAAACCGAGTTATCAGAGCGAAACCACCATCCAAACCCACCGAGGGACTAAATGCGCACGGGTTTGAAAAAGTTGAAGGACCCGTAATGTGTGGGTTTTGGAGTTGAGGGACCAAAATCGGACTTTCGCAAAAGTTGAGGGACCCAAAGTAGACTTTTTTCCTATTTATATAGATAGATACAGCCCAATTAAGACTTAAAAGGCCCAACCGCAGTCCCAGGTTTCCGTGAAATAAGGGCGTGTTTGATTTCGGGGCCCAAAACCCCCGCCCGGCTCTTGGGATCTGATTCTCGTGTTTGATATCCCGCGGCACGTTCCTGAGCCTAGCTCCCACGATGCAAATTCTCTTCTCTCCTGGCTCGCACCGCACGCTCCCTCGCTTCGTTTCTGGAGCCAGGCTCCTTCCGTGCTTGGCGCCGTAGTCGGTTACCTCCCTCCCCACGCTCACCTACCCCGCCCAGATGATGCCACCACCGCCAAGTCCCCACCCCACCCCACCCGGGCGACCCCCGAGCAGAGGACGACGGGCGGACGTGGTGGGCGGCCCGCGGCGGCGGCGGTACCGTCGGCGCCCCCACGGAGCAGCAGCAGCTCGTCATGGATCTGCAGCGCTCGCTTGACGCCTTCCCGGCCCGCGTGACGGTCGCGCGCGGCGGCGTCACTTGTACCGCGACGAAATCGCCGGCAAGGCTTCGTCTGTCGCCGCTGCCGACGACGCTCCGCGTTTGCCTCTCGCTCCAGTGCTCGACCCGTCCCTTTCAGCGCCAGTGGTCCGTGAACTCGTCGATGAGGTCTTGTCGCCGCCGGCCGACGACGCGCCGCTTATCGAGCCGTCCGTCCGCCCGCTTCCTCGGCACCACCAGCGCCGTGGCGACGCAGGCTGGGGAGGATCTCCGCTCGCTACTGCGGGCGGACCTCCCCGCGCCGCCTCCCGAAGGAAAGGAAGACGGACGGGCGGAGACGCCGGCGCAGGAGAGGCCCCCCGCCCCGAGCCTCGCGGCGGCGGCGTGCGAGGGCCTTCCATGGCGGCCGCGTCCGTCTCGCCCCGCGCCCACCACCGGCGCCGCGGCGGCACTCGCCGCTCCCCGCCCAACACCCCGCCCGTCGCCCATGGATTCCGCCGCCGGCGGACCCACCGAAGCCTTCCCTGCTTGCTCGAATGGTGTGTATGTAAGCGGTGAGTGGGATCGATGGTGTGTATGTGCTTGGATTCCTTGCTTCCTTGTGCTTGAGCGCCACACGGGAGCTCTAGCGAGGGCACCCGCCGACCGGCGGCCGCTCACCATAACCTTGGGCGGCGCTGGCAAGTGTTCGATACAATGGCTAAAAAGGAAAGCGGGAGGGTAACTTCACCACACAGTGATGCAAGGTCATTCTATCCTTCTACTGACAAATCAAACACAATCCTACACCGACCGGACTCAGTAGAGCCAAAACAATCAAACAAGTGGTGCGGCCCCGGAGAACACGGCTGTGGCTGGCTCGAGCTGGCTCGCCCGGCCCCGCAGGCGCACAAATCAAACACGCCCTAACGCCGGCGTTGCCGCCGTCTTCTTCCGTCCGCTGTCCGCCTGTTCGCGGCCGGGCTCGGCCTTTCGTGCTCTTCGATGCGTCGCCGGCCATGGAGAGGAGAGCCAGGAGGGGCGGGTTCTTTCCGGCGAGGAGGTCTCACGGCCGCCAGTGGGTCGCTAGATTGGTAAATCCGCCCCTGTTTCCGGCACCTCTTCTGAGCTTCGCTTCTCCAAACAAAGCTCCGTGGCTGAAATTTCTTGGAGGGGCGAGGTGGGGGCTCCATGGACATGGTGGTGGCGGGGGCTCGAGCCCCACCTCCCACCGCTGTCTTCGTCCTGTCGCCGGCGGCCTCCCCGTGGGGAGGGCTAGTGGCCCCAGGCGCGCGCTCGAGGCTCCTTGCTCCCGCTGCTCCCGGCCGCCCGGCGTGAGGACAGCCGGCGGCGACTCCGCGCCTCGATGACACTTTGCTCCACTCCGGATCTCAATCCCCGCAAGCGCCAACTTTCGACGAACGGTGATGCCGTGCCGCCGTCCCGGCGGCAGTTCCACAACTCCGTGCCGCGATGTCCGGCAGCCCCACCACCGCGCACCTCGACGACGCTCCGCTCCCGGTCACAATCCCTCCCGCCCTTGGTTTTCCTCGTTTGATCGATTCGTGATTTTATAAGTCGTTTGTTTCTAGAGTTTGTTTGATTTGTATTTGATCGATTATTCATCGGTTTGGACTCCTGCCGATGCGGGGGAAGCCGAACAAGCGGGACATGGCGGACTCGAGCGTAGGCAAGGGAAAAAGAGAAAAAAAGTTTTGCGAGACTCGGACCCGATCCTAGGGAAGGGCGCATTTAAAAAAAGGAGGTGAAAAAAAAGGTGAACGGGAGGTGGAAAAAGAGGTGGAAAAAAAAAAAAGGTGAACAAGAAATTTTTCTCTCTTTATTAGTAGGTATAGATGATTGGTATTTGTGAGTTTTTAATCGGCTTGATGCTATATCTATGTTGTATGCTAAACTTTTACAGAGTCAGAAATATCATCCCTCGGAGAGGAGAGAGGGGAAATGAGTTGATAATAATAAAGTAGGAATATACTAGATGGCTAAGTTTTTTTTTATACCTAAATTAAACTCTTTGTGTAATTGAAATTACAGATGGCGAGGACGCCGGTGATATGATTTTGTTTCTCTATTGGAATGTACTAGTAAGCATATATTATATTAAAAGAAAGAAGAAATACATTTTTAGATAATGGATAGTTTATACCCGGCTTCATCTCTCAACTGATAGAATCAGGCCAAATATTACAAAGTTTCAACCAAAGGCACACACTATGGCGTAAATAAACCAACTTACAAACAAATGAATGGAAAACCGAAATGAATGTAAAGTTTTGACTAAACATGACCAATATGCCTAGGCTATCCTAGTCGATAGCCAACCATTAGAACCAAAGAATTGCAAGGCTGACGTCTCCAGATGTTGTCCGACTAGGATCAGCTGGTCCCGAAGATCATCATGCCGCTGCAATCTTGCCCATTTCCGGCCAATGCGTTCCCCTGAATTACTCAGTTTGGACTTTTTTTTTTGAAAGGTCAAAAAACTTATGTTTCGGCTTTTATATTAATAAGAAGAGGAGAATTGATTCAGTTTATAAGGAAACCGGGCCGAAAACCATACAACCCTACTTATAACAACTACGAGATCAGCCACGAGCTCAACCTCATCTGGCCTTTTCACCGCGAATTACAGAGATGCACAAAATAGGTGGTAAAACTGAACAAGACGGAACATGCTACTTATATATGGGTACAAAAATAACAATTACGCGACAAATAGCAACATCAACACAAGGCGTGGTTGTGATTTGTGAAGCAAATCAGCAAGACGCTACCGATCTAAGCTTCACTCAATCAAGCCCAAAATGGCCTTGTCTGGATGGTTCGGTGCCCCATCCAACCTGCGGCCTGACTGGGCTTCAAATTGGAACCAGACCACCACCTAGCTCGGCGTGAGGCCGCCAAAACAGAAAAAGACTAGGAACTACTTGAACTTGAGGAACGCGAGGCCGCCAAGAGCAAAGACAAGGACAAGAGTCATCAGGGAAGCCCACAGCACCGTCTTGCCGGCGGCGTGCCAGCCAACCTCGTCGCGCGGCACCACCCAGTAGCCGAAAGACGCCTCGGCCAGACCAAATATCACTATGGCGCCGAGAACGCCGTAGTACAGGTACGCCGGCATGCTGCCGTGCAGGCGGAGGAAGATGCCTCCCGGGGCCTTGAAGATGATGAGTCCGAGCGCGGCGGCGCTCAGGATGACACCGAGCCAGATCAGCGCCACCGGCAGCCTGGCCGGGTTGCGCCTGCCCTCGACGATGAGCTCCATCGGTATACCCAGCTGGGACTCCATTTCCCTGCTGCGTGTGCGTGGACAGTGGATTCGGTGTGGTGAGTGAGCGAGAGCTGAGGAGCTAGAGGGTTTGCCAAAGAGGTTAATTTAGGTTCTAAACACCACTTTGAGCTGCAGATATAGCCGAGCTATGGAAAATATATAGCAGTGGAGAAAATGCAACCGGTGCAAAGAAACCAAAAGCAACCCAACCCAATTCCAACCCAGTAAAAGTGCAGAACAACTAAATGACGGTTCTAATAAACTATGTATAGAAACAATTCTATTGCACTAATAGCACGTATGTCCCAGACGAAATGCACTCCAACCCAGTAGAACAACTGAATGACGGTTCTAATAAACTAAGGGCCTGTCAAATTCCCTCTTTTTGCCAAAAGTTTTTGACATTTTATTTCATATTTTGGAAAATGCATCTAAACACCATGGCCAAAAATAGCAAAACTTTGGGTCCAAAAATTTTGGTATTGGGGACTCTAGAGGCCCAAAAGTTTCCATTTTTCCAAAAATATCCCCTATGGCAAAATTTTTGCCATGCATCTAAACACCACTATGCAAAAACTTTTGGAACAGAACCTTTTGGCACCCAAAAAGCAATTAAACACACCCTAAGTAAAAACAATTTTGTTGAACTAATAGCATGTATATGAGTAACGACACAGAAAAGGGAGAGAAACATATCCTCAACACTTCAGACTGGCATCCTTGTATGTTCAACTCTTATTTCTTATTAAATACAATGATACGTAGCGCTCATGCGTATTCGAGGAAAAAAAGTTGAGACCACGCAACCAATTGCCCAAAGTAGTAAGTGGGTTTAATTATTAATAATATAAGTGTATATCTCCTCTTCTGGTGATTGATATTTGATTTATCTGTTAGTCACATTTCCGTCCTAGGCATTGGATGTTGATCCAACGATTCAGATTTGTCTCTCAAATGTTTTCTTTCATCCTCGATTTTTCCCCGTAAGAAAGGACATTATTTTGGTTTTTTTCCATTAAGCGAGGCATTCACAAATGTGACTACCATTAGATATATCATTCATGCACATAGTGTTGAGCAAATCCATAATTATTTGGGCAAGCGGCATTTCTATATTTCTTTTCACAGACCCTGTATACTTGGAAAAAAAGAGGTTGTAAACTATATTTTTGGTGGCGACACTCAATAGTGTTTTTTTTTTTTTTTTTTTTTTTTTTTTGCGACTCACTCAATAGGTTAGGTTGGTTATGGTTCAACCTGTCAACATTAATTGGTTTGTTTCACAAAAGAATTGTTTTGTGAAGTAAATGCCTGATATCAGTAGAAGAATACTACGCTCCTACTTTCCAAAATAAATCAATTCCTAGAATCACTCTAAGTCAAGCTATCTTAAGTTTAACTAACTTTATAGAAAATGCATGATAACCCAATTAAGTAAATATATCTAGCAATACTATTTTGGTGTCATAAATGTCGGCGTTTGGGACGCGGGAGTCCTAACCAACTAGTGAATTTAGTTTGCGTGTCCCAGGTCCGGATGGTGATATAAGAAGAACATAGGGGATTTATCTTGGTTCGGGCAATAAGTGCCCTACGTCCAGTGGGGGGAGGAGACTTGTATTATCTTGCACCGGGGTGCTCGTAGTAGGGGTTACAAGCAAGAGGGAGAGAGGAATTGATTGAGTCTAATACCAATATCGAGTGAGGAGTGGAGGTGTGTGTCCGCTCTCCCTCTTTTGAACCTATACTGGACTCCCCCTTTTATAGGCACAAGGGAGAGACTCAGGTTACAAGTTTTCCTACAGGATGGGAGTGGGCGTGTCCGAGCCCCTGTAGCGCTCCCTGTAGCGATATGGTTTGACGGAGTGGCCTTTGTACTTTCATCCTTGGGTGACGAGAGAGGGATGTCCGCTCCCGTAGGCAACGTGGTAGTCCTGTGGGAAGTACGCCGGTCCTTGTGGTTTTGACCTAGTAGAGAGCCGAGGCTGGGTCGGGCTTGCAGAGGCCTGCTCCGAGCCTGGAAGGTAGAGACTCGAGGCTTTGGCTGAGGCGTAGGCGCCCGCCCCGAGCCTTGAAAACGGTATGGCCGAGGTCGGGTCGGTGTTGTAGCCTGCCGATCCGATCCCGGTCCGAAATGGGATTGTGATTGGACGTATCAGCGGTCTCGCCCTCGTGGTTGAAATAGTGCTCGGTAAGGTGAAATAGTGCCCGGTAATCATTCCCAAGACGCCATCATGGGCGGTAAAAGTAGGATTTGACAGCGGTCTCGTTGGCCCTGTGACCGCTCTGTGCCTGCAGCAGGAATCGCGGGTGCACAGAGCGTATTAAATGTGCACGATTTCCTCTCGGAGTGGTTGGCCGAGGCGGAGACTCCGAGTAGTGTCGTCGAGCCAGCCTCGGGCGAATCGGAAATCCTTGCTGGCCGGTCGAGTCAGCCTCGGGTGAAGCGTAGACTTGGGCGTATGGGCCAGTAAAGCCTCGAGGATTTGTTTGCTGGTGATTTCTGTTTGTTCCCGTTCTAAGGATTTAAACCTTCTTTGCAGCATTGTGCTTTGGGTACCTCTAATTATGGTACCTGACAATAAATATTGTTTAGGGATGAAGAGAGTATGTATGAACTCAGTTCCTTGGGACCAGAAATGATAGATTGACAATATAGTGCTGCTGGGCTGGTGTTAATCAATTTGATGGCCGTTTCTATTGAATAATTTTGAAAAGTACAATCGACGGAATCATGTTAATATATAAGGATATGTTCACAATAAAAGTTTATACGACTATACGAGCGAGGTTTTTGTGGTCTGGTAGACATACAGTCTACGGAATATAAAGCGATGGCTAAGATTAAGAATGGGGAGAGTTGACGCAACCCAAATGGACCCCAAAGCAAAGGCAACCCAACCCAAGCCCAAGCCAATCTAGCTAGCACGATCCAACCCAAATGGCAAACGCGCAGTCAAATTTAAATAGTTGACTACCGATAGAGTTAAAAAAAAAATCATGTTTGGAAGATGTTTGGCTAAATTAATTGTATTGTATGTTTTCCTAAAAAACTATCCGGTTGCTGACTCTCCACAGCGTTGCTCTTTTGCGGTGCCAAAAGAGGTGAGACCAGCCGTTGCGGCTACCGGTGCCAAGTCCAATTTCACTTGATCCGGATCATGTTGGTGCGTCGATGCCTGAACGAGTCCTTTTGATTAAAAATAATATATCACAGCCGGCCGGTCCTTGCATGGAGCGGCGGAGGTGGCCTCCGCGCGGAGTGCAGCTGGGGTCCATGCATGGAGCAGCTGGGGTCCATGCACAGTACAATCCTCGGTGCCGACGTTGTGAGACAGAGTTGGGGCATTGATGCACGTGGCATGCTGAAAAAAAATTTCGGCACCGCAACGCTGTGGCCAGTCATTATTTTTTTAATTAGTAATAATCATGGTACAACACATGCCCATTGAATCATTACCGAAGTGATTAGAAGCGTCTCGCTGTATATCTATACCTAATATTAAAAGCAAAAATTTCTGTCAATCTGCCCTCTCTTCTGTCCGCTCCCCGTGCTGTAATTAGAGTCGGCGTCGGAGTCGTAATACACTTACGTCGCGTCGGAGTCGTAATACACTTACGTCGCGTCGGAGTCGTAATACACTTACGTCGCGCGGTTTCCTCCTCAACGCAAGCACGACGTATGGATGAGGCCACCACGAAAGCGTTTCAGTGGGCTTATGGGCTGCGTACTTGGCAGGACTCCTTGCAAAGAGGCCCAAAAAGTAATTGGCACATTGATATGCCCGGCCAGGATAGTTGACAGGCCTGTGTTTTTCTTAAAAAAATGTTGTTATCGATTCACTAATAACTCCCGTACTAATCTATTCCATGTTTCTAAAAAGAATACCAGTCTATTTCCTTTGTTTCAATTGTACTTCCTCCGTTCAATTTATAAGATGTTCGACTTTTTTTTTTTACCATAAATTTGACCACTTATCTTATTCAAAAACTTTGTACAAATATTGTTAAATTTAAGTCATTCTTAAAGAACATTTATTAATAAATCAAACCACAACAAAAGATGTGGCATTAAGAACGGCTTTTACCGGTGCCGTTGAATGAGCTAAGTCCATGGATCATGGGTCCACAAGCTAACATATTGGAACATATATCTCGTCTGTGTTTATATGAGTTAATGTGACGTGCCCAACCACGGTGTGGAATCTAATTTTAAATAAATTGGCATACGAGTTACAACGGTCATTTCTAGGTATTACAATATTCAACCCAAAGACATTATTTTAGATAACATGACCATTACGTGTATTTTTAAATCGCAAATCATAATGTAATTCCCGGTGCAACGCACGGCGTATTTTAACTAGTCTATATCTATCCGAGAGAAAATTTCAGTACCACCTTTTTTTTTCCGCCTACTGCCGATCTGCCCTCCTTTCTGTCCGCTCTTTCTTCCGCTTGGAGCCCTTCCGTGTCGTACGGTCGTGTCCAGCCCAATTGCAGCGTGCCCCTTCCTGCGCTCACGTCGGCCCAATTGCAGCCTGCCCCTCGCGTCCGGCCCACCGCAGCTGAACCCAGCAGCGCATGCAAATGCAATGAAGAAAAGGTAAAAATACTTTTGCAAAACCATGATTCTAACCTTGATCTCCACGTACCAAATACAAGGAGCTTACTACCACACTGCACAAACATAAGTAATGTTAAGCGAACCTTAATTTATTTATCTTAATAACTCCAAAGTTTTTACCTAGAAAAGACCATTATGGTTGGCAAGATAAAAAATAAATAAACTATGAAAATGGAGTATTGCATATATTACAATAATTTTAGAATTTTATCAAACTTTTACGTGAAAAACACCATTATGGTTGGCAAGAGTAAATAAACTATGAAATTGTAGTGTTCCCAAAAAAAAAAGACTATGCAAATGTGTTACATATATTAAAAATAATCTTGCATATATCATATGTAATGTAATAATGTTAAAATATATATTTGTTGCAAGAATTGCCTGTTTACTTTACATAAATGGGTGATTATTGTTCATAATATGAATAGAATGAGTAGAATCAAGTATCTGAGTTGGGAAGTCCTAATTTCTAGATGTGTAAACTTGCTCTGATATTTTCGATTTGTTCTCCTTAGGCTTCTTAGAGTCGAGGTTGATGCTCCATATTAGTAATTTAGTTCACCAAATGCATATAGAGAAAAAAAATACATACAAAATAGAATTTAAGTTGTTATGAACTATGGCTGCTATCTCCACCCAATCGCCATCTTCTCCGTGCGTCCTCACCGAACAAACATTCAAGCTAAGGACCACGGGTTTTATAATTTATTTGATATGTTTAAGATTGAATTAATTAAGCTTGGTTAATAGATTCAATAAAAATATGAGAATCATATATAAATCATGCGCCTGTGAAAGCAACGCACGGACATTTTTGCTAGTAAATATTATATATCATATCACCCAAATAATTGTTGTCCTTGATCGGTCCTGACCTGCGGAATATATCACGAAACTAACCCAACCCAAATGCGCCCCAAAGCGAAAGCAACTCCCTCAAGCCAAAAACCAATCAAGGGTGCAGTGTCGTCCAAAAGGCGTGTTTGGCGAGCTCCCACATAGCTCTAGATCCTAAAATCCGGCTACGCTCCGAGTTTTTCAACCAAACGATCTCAGCTCCGGCAACTCCATTGCGGATCCGCTCAAAAAAATGGTGGAGCGGGGCCCCAAATCCATGGATCTCGGTGGAGTTGGGAGAAATTACCTACCACCGCCACCGATTAGTGGAAAATGTACGGATTCGTTTATTTCCTTCCGTCTTCCGCCGCCCGTCGCTCCCTTCCCTCCCGCGCCGCTCCCTCCACGCGCTCCCGAGTGGTCCAGGGCGCTCATCTTGATGGTCCACGACTACGACAACGACATGTTTGGGACGTTCCGTTCCACGCGGCGGTCTTCCTCGCGCGGTCCGGGTTCGCCTGCCGTGGCTGACCTCGGCCCCGCGGCGCTCCCACTCGCCTCCGCGCGCCGTGCCCGACCTCGACCGCCTGTTCATTTTGGTCGATCTTTGGTTGGCATTGGTGCCGATTTGTTACGAGAGAAAGTGCTGGCTGGCGGCGATGCTGTGAGAGAAAATCTTGTTGAATGGGCCGATGGCGCGGTAGTCCAAACGAGCAGGGCAGACGTCGCTGCCTTCCCCTCCGGCCATGAGCGCCGCACCACCATGATTTTTTCTTTTTTTTCTTGACGACGTGCAAGCCCTCTACGATTTTTTTTTTTTTGACGTGCGGGCCTTAGATGCCAGTGACATAGGAAAAAAATTGAAGCTGTACCAAACGCTTTTCGAGATCTCAGATCGCGATTGGAGCTGCTCCACGGCGGAGCTACGCGAATCTGCGGCTACGGAGCTGTTTTTCCCAGAGCTGGAGCTCTGTCAAACACGCCTTTACTGTTTACTTGCAGTAAAAATGGCGACATCACACTGGTGAAGCGTGCAGACATGCAGTATATACGACCCCACTGGCCACTCCCCAACCCAGGACCAACCCAAGTCCCAAGCACAAAGGTCAAAGAAATAATTGAAATAGTTGACCACCGATTCTGATCATCAGACTTTAGCTAGCTTCGTTTCTGTTTTCTTATCAAAAAAAAAAAAAATCGCTTCTGTTTTGCCTCAGACGGAACCATCAAAATCCATCCATCCCCTTGGATTCGTCATCCTTCCCTCCCGAGTCCCGAGCCTCAGCTACAGCTGCTCGTCATCGAACAAATCCCACCCCGAACAATCAAGGGACGAGGAGGCGGGGCGCGCGCAGGACGCGCGGCATATGGGAGACGCCGGCCCACCCGCCGCCGCCGCCACCGGAGGCGACTGGCGTTCCCAGATCGATCTCATGGCGCGGCAGGTGATGGTCAAACAAATGTAAGCACCTCTTCACTCGATTACATATTTTCTTTTTATAATAAATGTTATAGCTGTCGAAAAAATTCCGCGCGATTTCAATTCCGGCACTAGTATCCATCGCACTTCTCTTTTGATGACCCTAGATGGGCAGGGGATTCCCTCCCATCCAAAAACTGTCCTGAATGGTACTGTAGATAGCAAATTACAAATATATGCAAAAGATGCTATTACTTACTAGTACTCCGTACTTGTTCCCGAAACCTCCTCAACTGTGCAAACATTTCTCATTTGGCATTACGTGTGTGTAGAATGAAGACTCTGAGGTACCATTTGCCAATGTCAGATCCTGAGGGACTCAGCAGACTTCAAGCCATTGCTGATGGATTTGAGCAGAGATTCTATGACGAAGCCACCATCAAGGTATATTTAATTTAGCACAACTTTGCTGCCTTCCACATGCTGGGACTGAGAGGCACAAATTCTAGTTATGAGATCCAAAAAAAAAAGGGTGCCAGTAAATCGTGGAAGCCAATGGTCTGTGATTCTGCAAACAGTGTGGAAAACTTATTAGCTTAATTTTTGAACCTCGAAGGAGAACCATAGGTTTCTTATTGTGTTACAACTTGTCTCAATTGGTCATGTCGAGGTTATGTGTACTACACCTTGCCTTACTCAGTCCATTTCTTGACATTCATGTTCGTATAAGTCAGATAGTTCCTGAGGCAACTTTCTATCAGAAAGGAACAACATAAACAAGCCTATTGTGGAATACCCTTACACTAGTATACAACAAGGCACATGCTGTTGCCAAGCAAGTTAGAACACACAATATTGTACAGTCATTTACCTTGGATCAGAAAACATCAAACACGGTTTAAGTCCCACCGTTTTGTGTCACACAACTTATATCGTTATCTTATGTATTTCTCAGACTAGTTATTCACGGAAGATTGCTATGCTGTTGATCTATGTGGAGAATATAAATCAAAATACCCACCGTCAAGGTACACTATCATACACATATATACTTTTGCTTTTTATGTGCTATCATGTGTCTGTTGCTGTAATGTTTGGGTACCAGTAAAAATTATACGAGGCACTGTATTTTGTTCATATTCGGTTCTCCTAATTTTTCAACTTTTATTTTCGAAATAGGAAGTTTGAAATACAATTCAGGTACTATAGGTGGGGCTATTACCTTATATAACACACAACTTCTCCCTTCTAGTAGACAGGGTGATATTCAGTTCTCCTAATTTTTCAACTTTTATTTTCGAAATAGGAAGTTTGAAATACAATTCAGGTACTATAGGTGGGGCCATTACCTTATATAACACACAACTTCTCCCTTCTAGTAGACAGGGTGACCAACTGACGGATGCATCAATGTTGTTTTGCATTTGCATATTCACCTTTTATGCTTATTGCTAACTGTGTGAAGGAGAAATGTTTCGCTTGCTCACTTAATGCATTGATTATCATAACTTTTTTCATTGTTGATAAAACAAAATCTTTATTGACTCCTTTGGATACACCTTTTCCCCATAAGGATATTGAATACAATGAACCTTCTTTACTACTACTGTAATTTTGAAAATGAACACGTAAATACCCATCAAAAAGTAAGTAAATATATCCGAAACATATAAAATGCAGTTAATCCTGCAATAAAAGAGGCTATTATTCACACTATATATATTTACTATGATGTGTGAATGATGCATTGTAAATGATTATACCATGGTAATAAATTCCATGTAACTTAGATTTAGGTGGGATCCTGATTACAGTATGTATTTACATTGATGTGTGAAATGATGCATTGTAAATGATTATACCATGGTAATAAATTCCATGTAACTTAGATTTAGGTTAGATCCTGATTACAGTACTTTGACAGTTTGACTTGTACTGAAGCAACCATCCACCATACATTGATTCAGTATATGTGTTTCTTTCTCTTCAGAAAAGTAAAAAGCTAAATCATGTCTCGGTTATATCAGTGACATGCTGTCATGGACCTTGGGGACACATGCTGATTTGAGTTCTTCTGTGTACTTTTTACAATTTTAAAGTTAGTTCCAGAAGGTTTTTAATGAACGTATGGTATTTTAGACAATGGTGCAGATGATAAAAGGCAAGGCACCCATGTTGGAGTCTCCAGGAGATGATGAGGTTATTCCACTTCCACAAGAATCCTTGGATTCTATCCTGTATGCTACAAGCAATGAGGTTGCTTGCCAACACAAAATCTACTTCCTTCTCTGCTAATCATGTTCTCTCTAACAATGTTTGCCTTCCTCTTCCTGCATCATAGGACTTGGGGATCTATGAACTAACGGATGACACGGCAATCAATCTGAAGAAGCGCAAAATTGATTCTTCAAGTTCTTGGGCACTTCCGCTTGGACAGCCCAGCTTCTCTGTTCATGTGGATGATCCCTGTTCCTTCCTAGCAAGTCCAGATGCGTCCTCAAGTTCTTGGGCACCTCCACTTGAACAGCCCACCTTCTCTGTTCATGTGGATGATCCCTCTTCCTTCCTAGCAATTCCAGAGGTGTCCTCATCTGTACCATCATGGTGGGTAACCGATCTGAAATTGCTAGGGCAAAGTTTCATGGTTTCTGGCTGATTCTAATTATTAAGCTCTCTCTCTCTCTACCTTGCTTCGGATCAGGGCGAACCTGCAGTTCAAAGAGTGGGTGGATGACAATTGACATGGATCATGGATGGAAGCCGTGAATAACCGCTTGTGTGCATCTGCAAAGACTTGTGCATAGCCAAAACAGCCATTCTAGGGTCAGTCAGAATACTGTAGTTGCTACTGCTACTGTTTTGCCTTTCGCTCATAGGAATGGAGCATAGAAATAGTATAGCAAATTTTCCTTTCAGTGCCGTTTTGAGTACTGCGCGAATGTAATTCCTGGGTTTTGTGTGTGTGGTGTGTGTTGTAGGGCTCTAGCCCCTTTTATTCTTCTTAATGAGGAGCTAAGAAAAAGTCAAACCTCTTGGTAAAATCCCTACCTAACGCCTGTACAAATGATCACATTTTGAAAAAATTAAAGCTGTACTAAATGTTTTTCGAGATCTCAGATCCACAGTGGAGCTGCTGCACGGTGGAGCTACGCGAATCTACAGCTCTACTCCCTCCGTCCCATAAAAGAGTCGCTATAGGATACGTCTTTGGCCAAACTTTTTTTTTTGACTAGGTTTGTAGAAAATACGTCGCAACATTTATATCTCCAAATAAATTTATTAAAAAACTAGACTTAAAGATCTTTCCGATGATACTAATTAATTAGCATAAATATGTATATATTTTAATATATAATTAGATTTTAAAAACGTTTTTACTTTTTGGAAGCGAGAATGACTCTTTTTATGGGACCAAACACGCTGCACTTGTAGTAAAATGGCGACATCACACTGGTGAAGCGTGCAGACATGCAGTATATACGACCCCACTGGCCACTCCTAACCCACTCCCCAACCCGGGACCAACCCAAGTCCCAAGCACAAAGGTCAAAGAAATAATTGAAATAGTTGACCACCGATTCTGATCATCAGACTTTAGCTAGCTTCGTTTCTGTTTTCTTATCAAAAAAAATAAAAAATAAAAAAAAATCGCTTCTGTTTTGCCTCAGACGGAACCATCAAAATCCATCCATCCCCTTGGATTCGTCATCCTTCCCTCCCGAGTCCCGAGCCTCAGCTGCAGCTGCTCGTCGTCGAACAAACCCCACCCCGAAAAATCAGATCAAATCAAGGGACGAGGAGGCGGGGTGCGCAGGACGCGCGGCATATGGGAGACGCCGGCCCACCTGCCGCCGCCGCCACCGGAGGCGACTGGCGTTCCCAGATCGATCTCATGGCGCGGCAGGTGATGGTCAAACAAATGTAAGCACCTCTTCACTCGATTACATATATTCTTTTATAATAAATGTTATAGCTGTCGAAAAATTCCGCGCGATTTCAATTCCGGCACTAGTATCCATCGCACTTCTCTTTTGATATGGGCAGGGGATTCCCTCCCATCCAAAACTGTCCTGAATGGTACTGTAGATAGCAAATTACAAATATATGCAAAAGATGCTGTTACTTACTAGTACTCCGTAGTTTGTCCCGAAACCTCCTCAACTGTGCACTTCTCAACATTTCTCATTTGACATTACGTGTGTGTAGACTGAAGACTCTGAGGTGGCATCTGCCAATGTCAGATCCAGAGGGACTCAGCAGACTTCAAGCCATTGCTGATGGATTTGAGCGGAGATTCTATGACGAAGCCACCAGCAAGGTACATTTAATTTAGCTTAACTTTGCTGCCTTCCACATGCTGAGAGGCACAAATTCTAGTTATGAGATCCAAAAAAATGGGTGCCAGTAAAACGTGGAAGCCAATGGTCTGTGATTCTGCAAACAGTGTGGAGATCTTATTAGCTTAATTTTTGAAGTGCTTATTTCATTTCGGTCGAAGGAGAACCATAGGTTCTTATTGTGTTACAACTTGTCTAATTGGTCATGTTGAGGTCATGTATACTACACCTTGCCTTACTCAATCCATTTCTTGACATTCATGTTTGTTTAAGTCAGATATTGCCTGAGGCAATTTCTATCACAAAGGAACAACATAAACAAGCCTATTATGGAATCTACCCTGAACAATAGTACTGTATACAACAAGGCACATGCTGTTGCCAAGCAAGCTGGAACACACAATATTGTACTGTCATTTACCTTGGATCAGAAAACATCAAACACGGTTTAAGTCCCACCGTCTGTGCCACACAACTTATATCATTATCATTTTCTTTTGTATTTCTCAGACTAGCTATTCACGGAAGATTGCTATGCTGTTGATCTATGTGGAGAATATAAATCAAAATCCCCACCGTCAAGGTACACTATCATACACAGATATACTTTTGCTTTTATGTGCTATCATGTGTCTGTTGCTGTAATGTTTGGGTACCAGTAAATATTATACGAGGCACTGTATTTTGTTCATATTCAGTTCTCCTATTTTTTCGACTTTTATTTTCGAAATAGGAAGTTCGAAATACAATTCAGGTACTATAGGTAGAGCCATCACCATATACACAAAACTTCTCCCTTGTAGAGAGTAGACAGGGTAAACTAACTGACGGATGCATCAATGTTGTTTTGCATTTGCATATTCACCTTTTATGCTTAATGCTAACTGTGTGAAGGAGAAATGATTCGCTTGCTCATTTAATACATGGACTATCATAACTTACACTAGATATATTGACATTGATGTGTGAATGATGCATTGTAAATGATTATACCATGGTAATAAATTCCATGTAAATTAGATTTAGGTAGGATCGTGATTACAGTATGTATTTACATTGATGTGTGAAATGATGCATTGTAAATGATTATACCATGGTAATAAATTCCATGTAACTTAGATTTAGGTTAGATCCTGATTACAGTACTTTGACAGTTTGACTTGTACTGAAGCAAGCATCCACCATACATTGATTCAGTATATGTGTTTCTTTCTCTTCAGAAAAGTAAAAGCTAAATCCTGTCTCGGTTATATCGATTTGAGTTCTTTTGTGTACTTTTTACAGTTTTAAAGTTAGTTCTCTTTGTTAGTTCCAGAAGGTTTTTAATGAACGTATGGTATTTTAGAGAATGGTGCAGATGATAAAGGCAAGGCACCCATGTCGGAGTCTCCAGGAGATGATGAGGTTATTCCACTTCCACAAGAATCCTTGGATTCTACCCTGTATACTACAAGCAATGAGGTTGCTTGCCAACACAAAATCTACTTCCTTCTCTGCTAATCATGTTTCTCTCTAACAATGTTTGCCTTCCCCTTCCTGCATCATAGGACCTGGGGACCTATGAACTAACGGATGACGCGGCAATCAATCTGAAGAAGCGCAAAATTGATTCTTCAAGTTCTTGGGCACTTCCGCTTGGACAGCCCAGCTTCTCTGTTCATGTGGATGATCCCTGTTCCTTCCTAGCAATTCCAGATGCGTCCTCAAGTTCTTGGGCACCACCTCCACTTGAACAGCTCACCTCTGTTCCTGTGGATGATCCCTCTTCCTTCCTAGCAATTCAAGAGGCGTCCTCATCTGTACCATCATGGTGGGTAACCAATCTGAAATTGCTAGGGCAAAGTTTCATGGTTCCTGGCTGATTCTAATTATTAAGCTCTCTCTCTGCCTTGCTTTGGATCAGGGCGAACCTGCAGTTCAAAGAGTGGGTGTATGACAATTGACATGGATCATGGATGGAAGCCGTGCATAACCGCTTGTGTGCAGCTGTAAAGACTTACGCATAGCCAAAACAGCCATTCTTGGATCGGTCAGAATACTGTAGTTGCTACTGCTACTGTTGATGCCTTTGGCTCATAGGAATGGAGCATAGAAATAGTATAGGAAATTTTCCTTTGACTGCTGCGAGAATGTAATTCCTGGATTTGTGTGTGTGGTGTGTGTTGTAGGGCTGTAGCACCCTTTATTCTTCTTAATGAGGAGCTTTCGGGGGAAAAAAATGTCAAACATCTTGATAAAATCCCTACACAATGCCTATCCAAATGATCACTCCTTGAAAAATGTTAGATTTAATCCCACATCGGTAGTTGATCGTGGAGGAGCACAACATATAAGGTGGGGGGACAACCCTCACATATCAGACAAATCTTTTAGGCATGGAGAACGTTGGGTCTAATTATTAGGTTTAGCCCTACATCGATAATTGATGGTGGAGGAGTCCAACATATAAGGCGTGGGTAACCCTCATTTTTTAGGGGCAGAGATTTATGTATCGTCCTCATGTTTAATAAGTGTGCTTGAATGAAGTTATGTTATGTTGTCTATTCAGCTGGCTTAGAGCTTGGTTTCCGATCTTTGCAATGGGCTTATGGTTGCTTGAGACACTATAGGATGAAAACGGGTTGGATATTTCCCCGTATCTGTGTATCTGTTCTTCCCCAAAGTGTCAAAACATTATTTGGTATTTGAATCCGAACATTCAATATGTATCTGAATCTAAATACTAAAATATTATATTTCTGATATGTATATGAGATAGATATCAATAGTTTCCCATATTTACTTAATATATAGAAATTTCGTTTTATTTTTTTTTTTTCTTCTGCTTCTCTGGGTTGGCCACTTGGCTGATCTGATTGGCATGCTTTTCTGGGTTGGGGGTGGGGTGAGAAGAGGCTTAAAGCTTCTTTTGGGCCGTTTGTAGCAGCCACGTCCCCAAAATTGGAGCTGTACTGGTGGTGGTTTTCCCTCATTTTTTAAGCTTAGTCTGACTGTAGCGAGTGGGGTGGGTTGGGGTTGGGTTGGGTTGGTTTGGGGAGTATTTACAGCGGAGCAGGGTTCCCCTCCTCTGTTTTCCTGCTCTCCTTCCTCTTTCCAGCCAGCCCTGCGAATTGGGAACTGAGAATTGCGATCCCTCCCGGTCCCCGCGCGGCGCTTCACCATCGAGGAAAGGATCTCCAAAAGCACCCTCCTGCTGGTACGTACTCCCTCCCCGCCATGGATCGTGGGAGCTCCGCACTTTTCTCCTTGCTTTCCTTCGTTTTAACTGCTACTGTACTATATATAATATAGTTATACTTGTGTACTGTACACAGTGTACATGCATTCAGAAATGGATTCGAGACCGGACGCGGCCGAGGAGGTGCACCAAATCCATGGTGCGATTTACACCCACCTATTTCCGTTAATAAGTACCAGTTGACTGACTGCACTCGCACGAACAATCACATCCGCCAAGATTCCCACAACAATCCAATCCAATTCATGGCAGAAGAGTACCTTTGTTCGTTATGAATTATGATTGCTTGTGTACGTACATGCAGGAACTGGCATATCCTTCTCCTCCAAGCCCGACGACTTGGATGGAAACGCCACGGAGGCGCTCCGCGAAATCTTTGAAAAGGGTATCGACGGGATGGAGGTGCACGATGACGCCTTTGGAATGGACCCGCAGCAATTGCCTAGTATGTACTGTTCCCCATCTACTCCCGCTTGGTTACCACTAGTGGATTGGATTGTCTGTGTCAACTATTCACCCAGCAAGACTCTTATGCAAAAATTGGTTCCGCTTGCAGAGGGGTTCTTCCTCTCCCATGGCCCTTCTATGAGTAGGTACTTATCGAAGAATCTTATCAACAAAGAGAATTGCATATGGAAATTACATAGTTCGGTTGGTTATGGTATTGCGCAACATGCATCTTTCAAAATCTACACAAGCTTCAAAATGACTTGGGCGTACCACAAGGGCAATCACAAGACCAACTGGATCATAAATGTCTACCACCTGATTCATGAAAATTCATACATCAAGGTAAACTTAATAATCAGTATTATTTCACTGCAAAACTGTATGTGCAACAAACATGCTGCTTGCTTCACCTCTCCTGAGTCCTGCCTAGTTACCACCTGGCAACCCAGTATCATACTAGTACAGTTCATGAGTGGCAGTAGTAGCTAGTGTTGCTGATCGTGTTAATCGTACTGACAACCTTTTTCTTTAGTGTAGGATGAGGTGGTACTGTGCCATGTATTCCAAAGCGACAACTACGACCCACGCCCTAACCCGTTTCCCAAGAGCGTACTACCTAATAGCTTTGGTAACATCTCTCTCTTTTCATCTTTATTTGTCTTCCCTGTTGCATGCATGTAAAAGTTTAAGTTACTACTATAATGACCCTGCACTTGAACAGATTTTCACAAAACAGAAGTGCATTCTCGCATGCAGCAACTCGAAGGCTTGATGAAGAACCCTGAGTCATTCAAGGGTAAGTATGATTATTATTGATGAATGGTTCAATTAGTTGTACTGTTCAATTATGGAACCTACAATTACCACATTTAAGGGTAAGTTTGATGATTGATCAATATCACTGATAAGCGCTGATACGCACAAGCGAACAGGCTATAATTTCTAGTACATTAATTTTTGCTGTAAAAGAACCAGTTCTGCACTCTTTGGTCAACTCGTTCTCCTTATCTTCCATTTCCTTCCAATCCATGCGTTCATTTGCTGCACATGTATACAAAAGCATTAACGGACCCTTTTCATCGTTTGTTTTCTTTTTTCCTCTCAGATTTTTATGAGTTGGATGAAATGTACAACAAATGTCAAGCGAATGGACGTAATAGAAAGCGAGCCGAGGTTTGGGAACACTTCACGCCGATAAAAGTACTCGGGCCTGATGGGGAGGTGATGCTCACCTTGGCGATCTGCCATCACTGCGGCATGGCGTACCTGACTGGTAAATGGGATCCCAAAAAGAGAAAAGTCAACAATTATGGTACAAATACCCTCAAGGAGCACTACCTCAAATGCAGTGACCAGAACTATATCTCCGGGAATCCTCAAGAAGCGCATCACTAAGATGCCGTAGCTTGCATCAACCTGCAGCCGCCAATGCTATGTCTACTTTCCTTACTTGGAGATATGAGTTATTATGTATTATGAAACCACTTGCAGTTTGTTGTGAATCTGACCTTTGTGTCAAATTCATTAGGCTTTGCGATGCTTTCCTCAAATAATGATGCTGAGCTTGCTTACTCACATCACATGCCCATAGAACTTGGATGACTGAACAAATGGAGAAGGATGGCCAGGAACTAGTCAGGCTGTGGAGGGAGCTTTCGGAGATCTTATCTTGCGCCAATCTTGATGGAGATTCGGGATATCAGTTTAATTTTTTCAAGCCTATACTCTTTTTGTATGCAAATAAAGCTTGTAACCAAGTAGCACATGTTCTAGCTAAGCAAGCCACAGATGAATTCAGGCTGGGCGAGTGGCAGAATGCCCCGA
The DNA here is from genome assembly GCA_015847255.1 of Hyparrhenia diplandra. Taxonomy (NCBI): domain Eukaryota; kingdom Viridiplantae; phylum Streptophyta; class Magnoliopsida; order Poales; family Poaceae; genus Hyparrhenia; species Hyparrhenia diplandra. The sequence continues at coordinate 46,364 of JADLZK010001741.1, forward strand.
CCTGCATTCAGCATCTGTTGGCTGCAGATTGTAATCACCATGCTCTTTGATGAATGAAAGAGTCCCCTATTCACACACAAAAAAAAAAGGACTGAAAACTAAGAAGACCTGATGAGAGGTCACCACTCACCAAGGCACACTTGCCAGCCAGAGCCACCTATCTGCTCCCGATCTGTTAAACAAACCAATGTTCCACTTCATTCGGGATCGAAGCTTTAGGTTCATTTGGAGTCATGATTATATATAAAACAGGATTTTGTTTCCTTGCACATATCTTTTTTTTTCTGCGTATGTTAACATTGTACTTTAGTTGGTTGACGACTCTCAAAGACATGCCTGTCAACAAACTACACTTCGACAAATTTAGTCTGGATTGTTTGTTAACACACTCATGAGGTAATATATGAATTTCTGCACATGTATGATCATCCTGTTTTTGCCTAATTTAAATACAACCGTTGTGTCACAGTTGCAGAGGTTTTCTAACCACGCCTAATTTTTGCTCATGCAAAATATGGAATTACTATCAGAAAGTCTGAATAAAACCCTCTTCCTGACAGTTGAAAGTATTTCCTTCTGTACATATCAGCTAAATTTTCCTTTTCATTTCTAATTCTAAAAACAGAAACAGTCACATGTATGGAGTTACATCATTACAGTCCTAGTGCCACTGTTTTCTACATAAATTAGTGTCGTGAAAACCATAACATGGATTATAGGAGTATGTGCGAAAGAAATGAGAATGCACAATGCAAATAAGCAACAGGTGACCTTTTTTCTTGACAAATCATGAGGCAAAATACTGAAGCTCACATTTTGACCGAGTTTTAGCTGATCTCTAGACACCTGTGACAGGCATCATGCACAAACACTTTGCTCTAGTTAAGAAGTCAAGGAACATGGCTATATACTTACTCATCTTTACCTGGTTAGCAACCTGCCTGTGGTAGCACTAATCCTTTTCTATGGCTTCTGACCTACTACTGACCACTGCCTACACTCCTATTTCTAGTTTACAAACACTGACCTACTCCTGCTGCTAGTATAAACAGAAGGAAAAAAAGAAAAGAAAGATCTAGTATGGATTTTGTACAGAAGAACCTAACTTTGTGTGGGGTGAGCTTTGTACAGTGTCATAGATACATGCATGGATGTTGAACCCAAAGCATCTGGAAAAAGGTAAGTGACTATGTTAGGGTGGTACTGACAGGTATACATAATTCCTCTCTTTGAACAGAACAGTACACAAATATGCAAGAGCCATTTGTTACCTTGTCTTGTAAGCATGAGTTGTCCTCAAGGAATTTATGGATTTTATACTATTGATGCTTGCGAAAAATGTGCCCAGGCCAGCAAAGGCGGGCATTCGTTGAGGAAGAAATGATGAACATGTGAATTTTTGCCATATATCATTTGAAGGCTGATGGTGATCTTGGTGATTTATCTGCATTCCCATTTTTTGATTTTACAGGAGTTTTGTCCTGGTTTGCCTCTTTTCAGCTTCTTTCTGGGCTTTCTTCTTCTCAGCCTCAATTTGCTTGAGGTTCTCATCATGAGCTTTCCGAAACAACCCCACAAAGGTCAGAAGAGTTGTAGCAACTGCAAATGTTTTAAAGATTAGTCAGAACTAATAAGGATTGTAAACCTACATCCGTGTTCTTTGTTAGTAGCTCAGGAAACCCAAGGAGTACACTGCTAATGCAATTAGAAAAAAAAAAAAAAAAGAATGGATCGAAGCTAAAGCAAGTAAAATATCACATAAAAACAACTGATGTAGTTCACAGTTGTTTTTATTGAAAGGACAGAAAGCTTTTGCTTTACAGTGGTTTTATCAGACGAAGAGAATTGGCCCACCAGAAACAAAAACCTTACAACTACGGGGTGTGCTACACTTCCTCCGAATAACTATGGTACGATGTCATAACTAAGACACGTGTGTGTGTGTGTGGGGGGGGGGATAAAACCCCTTTCGCAACCACAACTCTGCCAGAGCAGCAACTCAACAACAACCATGTCACACTGACAACTTGTTGGGACATACAAATCGCTTCACATATATCTATTTTCCATATTTACTGTCTAAAAGAGAGGATGTGGCAAAGCAAAACCACCGACAAAAGAAAAACTACAAGAGACTAATAAAGACCAGGCTTGCGTATTGGTGCAGCACAGAAGCCAAAAAAAAGAGTACATCATGGGCTTATGTAAATGGCGGTCCCGACCAGTGTTAATAAGGCTGCTAAGAGCCTGGTTCCCAGGTCACTATGAAATGTATGACTTTGCATGGAGGGAACTGGGAACAAGCTCAAATCACCACAGACTGGTCTATTGGAGTAGCTTGGACAATATTGACAATAATCCAGCTGGGATTAAATGTCACGCTTTCTGCTGGGTAGGGCTTTTTTTAGAGAATACGCAGGAGAGCTGCATGTCTTTTAAGAACAAATAAATTTTGAAAAGTTTACAACATGGGCAGAAAAATTGGCGCACACTAGACGAGAGAGTACATCAGGAGGTTATACTGTCAACAAGAGCAACTGGATAAGCCTACCACTGTGATTACAGTCTAGTACGCGCCACCCCTGTATCAGATATGCTGATCGCCCATCCCAGCCCAGCAAGATGCTTAGCCCCTGCCTCAATTGCATGCTAAGAGAATACTAAAGTCTCTGATGCAGTTTTTGGAACGCTGACTTCCAGTTCAAGTCAGCGTTATTGGAATCTGGCAAAGGGTCAGGGAAGCTCCCTTCCTCCTCTTGAGCCTGTTGATAGCCAGTAGGATCCTTTGGTCGTTTTTCTTGTTTTATTAGTAAAAGGCATGTGTCTTTGTCTAAGAGCTTAGGAGTGTGGGTGTTGTAAGGGCTCTTGCCCTCCCCCCACCCCCCACCGCTTTTTTTTCTTCTTAATATAAAGATACACAGCTCTCCTGCGTGTTCGAAAAAAAAAAAAAAATGTAGTTTTTTTTAAAAAAAAAAAAGTGTGTTGATGCATAAAACAACCTGAAAGGAGATGCAAGATACTGCTACTGCTTAATCCAGCATAAACAAATTCATATAAACTATGCTCCTCGTACTGGAATCCAGAAGTGACAATGATAAAATCATGTTATCTGGATCACAGTTTTATTACCATAGTAAATCCAATAAAAACCATTTCCATGGATGCAGTTAAAAATGGAAGAAAACCATTTCCATCCATGATAAATATCCTTTAGCACCTAAGGTAAAACATTTCCATGGAGCTATTGGCATGAATATTACCTTGCTCAAAAGGAAACTTTGCAGGGTCTTCTCCAAAATAAAGAGCAAGTGCATCTGGCGCTTTTACCCTGTAAGCAGTGAATAAGTTAAAAGGGGCAAATCTAAAGCATCAAATGTTTATAAGGGAAGCATGCATGATGAGAAATGACTTACTACTTCAGAATAGAATGCTGATAGGAGCGTACATCAGCACTGGAACAATCAATGAACTCCTTTAAAGTCTACATTGCATTGAACAGTAGATAACTAATCAATATATGGCTCAATCTTTTAAGCAAACATTAAGGATTCCACATGATGACACAAACAAAACTACAAAATACTGGCCACCAGAAACATTTCAGATGGAGAAGGAACTCTAAACAGCACAAAAAGTTGTGAAACTATACCTTCGAGGAAAACATCAGAAACCAGCCCATCACTTTCTGAAGCAGTTAGCTCCTGTTCAACTTTCTCCAGCCCCTTTACGACTGCCAGCTGCTCCTCCGCCAATGCTTTCAGTTGCAACTGTTTACAGTAACTCCAGAATACTTAACAAATTCTTCCAGTTGAGGTTATCCATATTAGTCAGAGAAGCAAATTACCTTTGAAGAAGCTTCCAAGTTGACAAGATCCTCATGAAAATCCATTACTTCTGGTGACTTCTCTGCAAGGGACTGAAGTACATTTAAACCAGTCATTAAGTTCTGAAGAAAACTGTACCGATGAGAAACAAGCAGTTGACAAGGTATGTTCCCATCATAATGAGAACATATCCCCTGCTACCATCCGCTAAGGTGTTACCATAGGAAAATGATATCAATGACCATAAAAGAATCCAAAATTTAGGTTACATAAGAGATGATGCAATAAAAGATTCTGCAAAAAGCTCAACTTTAAATATGAAAGCAGTTATCTCAGAATATGAAATACACCAGTCAATAATGGCCAAAAGAAAAACTAACAGTTTCATTTTCTACTTCTAATATGGTCTTTTTATGACTAAAATGCATCTTTTTGATTCACAACTCCCTTTTTACATTCGACCGTAGATTTTTTTGTTTTGGTATTCTTTTTAGTTACTGATTTTTCCATCTTGTTTTTTTGCCACTACTTTCTGTTTCCTAATTAACAATACACCTTGGGTGTTACGTCCAATTTTGTAATGTCAAAACTGCCTCTTTCACCTTTAGCCCAGCAGGCCATCTTTGTGCATGCACTTATCCATGTTAAATAATAGAATAGAAGCAATTGGGATTGGATGCATGTATACAAGGGAAGACCACAAATCCAGTGTCTTTGTTTTGTTATGGAACATGGCTCAACACATGCATGACCAGAAAAATAAAACAAAAAAACTAGGCCGAGGACTAGGCGGTTTTATATGAAGAAGAAAATTGGCACACAAATTTGCATCGATGAGGACTCAAACTTGGGTGGGTGGTCTAGGCTTACATCCACACGCTCAACCATCCTAGCCTCATTTGCAACACATGGATGTATAGAAAAAATACAAGAGGTCCATGTGAACATTATCTTTTGAATGTATGCTACTTTACTGTTGTTCGAATTCTGGATTTAAGTTCTCTACATACCTTACATAGAAAGTGCATTAATGTCATTCTACCACTAGTGGCACGGGTCTCTATAAGTTTTAGGAGGCTGTCCAAGCGAAAACCAACAGCCTGGCCTGCAATGAAATAGCAAGAATATTACTTTCTAATAGAAAAGATAATATAAAGTATTGGCAACTAAACCTATTTAGTGGCCAACAGAGCCTGAAAGATATATGCAGAAAATAAAGTTTAAAAGATTTTTACAACATCAACAACCGAGACATTACCTCTTGGCGTGCCTTGATTTAATGTATTCCCAATTAACAGAATGTTCTTCATGATAACCTTCAACTTATCAGAGCTTCTGAGCTGAATGGTGTATCAGTGATGAGTTCTCATGATGAACATGGAAACCAAATGTAAAAATAAAAATTCAGGAAAATGTGTACCTCCTCACAAGCAGATGACACAGTCTGCAAATTCTTTCTAACATCCCTAATCTAAGAGGAAAAGAAGAAAGTTGGATGGTGAAAAGCCGTGAACATCTCAATGATCAAATACCAAAAAGTTACGAGCATATGACCTGAGACTGGAACTGAATCTTGAAAGCAAATATCTTAAGCTTAGATTCAACCCTTGGCACCTTCATTAACTCTAGAAAGAACTGCAGATGGAAGGCAGCAAGGTAAATTGAAGGAAAACAGGTAAGTTAAGATTTTTAATAATTATGCAATACTCCAGATGCATTTGTATCCTTAGAAAAGTATATATATAAACATGTGAATCACATTGGGGTTTATCTATAAAACAAAATATGGATGCTTACATGCTCACACTTTCCAAGAGCTTCCTTGTCCCCACTGTAGTTCTGATGGAAAAAAAAAAATGTGCAAAATAATAATTGACCTTAATTTTGCAAGATTCAGGGAAGAGAATGGTTCAAACATTTGGAAAAATTAGATATTAATGCAACAACAACCTTTAGAAGTTCCATCTCCTCTTTTTGTCGGGCAAAATTTTATGAGATTTTCGATCTGATCAAGGTCCAAAACTGAATCATCCAAAGCTAGAGCAGCACTCTGTTATAAGTAGAGAAAGTAAATATATGCATGTACTTCAAAAAACTTACTTGACTAGTAGTCACTAATTTGGGGTTAATATCTGTCTAAATTTCCCATAAAAAATTAGGGAGAAGATTGTCATAAATGAAGTAGTAATTACAAAGTGAGTAAAATTCACGAAAAACAGGTGATTCTGACTTAAACAAGCTGATGACTTTACAACAATTTTGTTAGATTGTAAAATTGTGTACAACAATAGTAAGTGTGATGTGCAAACTCTACCATACAGAAAATGCATCTTCAATTCAAGGCAGACATGCAGCCACAATGCAGTTATTTTATCTAACAATGCTTGTAATTTTGTTGCCGTGAAGTAATGAAATTTTGGTTTTGCCATCGTGGAAGAAAATTTTGTCCACATGTAACCAATACAGCAATTCTAAAACTATAGGTAGGAACTCCCTTTCTTGCCACTAATTAACATACTGTCATTTGTTTTTTCTCTACTTGCCCCACTTGTCATTTATCAATGAAGAAATTAGACAGAGAAACAAAAAATTTCCCCAAAAACTTATTAACGCTTTCACTTCAACAAAACTGTTTAACGATAACTGCATTGTATCTTCTCAGTATCAAGATTCATGCAATTCTATGAAAGGGAAACATTGCCCATGATAATGTCCACATGACGCTTCAATACTATTTACAACGAACTTATGCAATTGATGGAATTGCCCCTGCACTGATATCATGGAACTTATGCTTCAAAAATTGCAAACAATCAATATGCTTTCCCTTCAAACTATGACATATTCCTTGTCATTCAAGAATGCAAAGCGGCATAGACACAATGCTGGTCAAAATATACTTACCATCATATCAGGGGCGGCATTTTGATTTTTTGTCAACATGATCTCTGTGTTATTGGCCCGTCTTAGATCGACCTGTGGATTTTTCAAAGATGCCAACAGACTTTTAAATAAAATAATAACACATGTAAAAGAATTTCTATTGCCAGGTAACACTTTGTTTTTTTTAAAACAACTTTAATGCCAGCATGATAGTGCCAAAAGAGCATATTTTGAGCTAAAGTATTGAAATGGACTGTAAATATGGAATCCACAGTTGCCACTAAAAGAAGCATGGATTAGACTTTTCACTAATGTTAACCTCTTGGAATAGAAGATGCAATAGAATAAAATATCCACTAATCATAACTCGTAATTGGCATGAATACTCCAATATTGTTGAAATTTACTTATTTACCAAATGAACAAAAGGCAAGTTTAGGCCATGAAAAGGTCCTTGAACTATAATTCTTAATGCAATGATATGCAGTTCTCCTGCATAATCGATTTTTTTTTTTCATATCCCCACACTTTTCTATGACTCAGGTCACTAGGGGAAACTTGGCAAGATGGTCTTAGTTTAGCCTGTTTAGGATCTGAGCATAACCTTACATGTATTATGCAGTATCATAGACCATGCAATGCTGGTTGGCTACAAAAGTAATGAACCAAAAGGGAAACAAACTTATAAAAGGAAATAAACTTCCATGCAACTGTTAACAAAAAAGGAAGTACATGAAACTCAAGATTGGCTATTGACTTGTCTATTGTGCTTAGTAAATTACCAGTTGGACTTTTTTTTCAGATTTTGCTCCAAGAGATTTTCCACGGCCTTCTGATTTAGAGCCAGCTTTTTTTGTCTTTGGAGCAATGGTAAACAGAGACTCCAGTTCATTTACATCAAATTCAGCACGGCTGCATCAATCATATTACCAGTTAGAATCTACAATTAGTAAAAAAAAAATGGGATTCAAACTAAGTAAATGTGGGATTGAATTAAGTTCATGATGACATTTATCATCAGATCCTTTTCCATTATGAATCTAGTTAAAAAGTGGAGAAACTATTGGACAGTTGGTAGTACCTATTAGCTTCCACTTGTTTTTGTAGCTCTGCCCACAAGCTTCCTTGCATTGCCCTTGTTACTTTGACCCAATGTAGTGGTTTTAGAGATGACCTTCGTACTGCACTTTGTAATGTCGGGCCTAATGCGCGAGCAAGGCCATGTCCTCTTCCACCAGGTGGAGGCGGGCATCCCTCTTCCACGGAGGGAGGAGGAGGAGGGCCCCCAGCCATTCCAGGAGGCATTGGTGGAGAAGGTGCACCAGGAGGCGGAGGAGGACCACCTACTCCTCCATGTCCTCTAGGAGGAGGAGGAGGAGGCGGACCTCCATGACCTCCGGTGAGGAGGAGGAGGTGGTGCTGGAGCTCCACCTCAAACCCCCCTGCTGGAGGTGGAGGCGGTGGAGTTCCTCCTAGTCCTCCAAAGGGTGGAGGAGGAGGAGGAACTCCTCCAACCCCCTCCATATGGAGGCGGTGGTGGTGGAGCTCCGATGTGTCCTCCGGGGAGGTGGCGGTGGTGGTGGAGCTCCTATGTATCCTCCAGGAGGTGGTGGTGGTGGTGGAGCTCCTGCATATCCTCCAGGAGGTGGCGGTGGTGGTGGAGCCCCTACATATTGTCCGGGAGGTGGTGGTGGTGGTGGTGGTGGCAGTACAGCTTACGTGATATCCTCCGGGGGAGGTGGCGGTGGCGGGGAACCCCGACACATGCTTTGGGAGGTGGCAGAGCCCATGCACATTCCCCCGGAGATGGCGGTGGTGGGGAGGCCCTACATGTCCTCCGGGAGGTGGAGACGGTGGCGGTGGGCGGAGCCCTTTCGCATCCCTGTTTGAGGTGGCAGCGGGAGAGGAGCCTCTACAAATACACTCATAGGTGGTGGTGGTGGATCTCCTATGTGTCCATTGGAAGATAGTGGTGGCGGTGGCGGTGGAGGTGGCTGGCGTGAAGGACCTTCAGATTCTCTAGTAGGTTGGAGGAATGACAAATCTCCACTATGAAATCCAATTGGCAATGTACTAGGAGGAGTTGATAGTGGAACTTCTCCATGTCCTACAGGAAGTGGAGGTGGAGGTGGAGGTAATGGCCTATTTACAATTCCTCCACAAAGAGTAGGCAATGGAGATACCCTTTGTCCTTCAGGGGGAAGGAGAGGAGGTGGGATTTCTTTAGTAACTTCAAGAAGAGAAGCTTGCAGTCTTGATTGTCCACCCTCAAGAGGTTGAGACAAAGTTTCACTCCTAGGAAGCGGACAAAATACTTCTGGAGGAGGTGGTGGAGTTGGAGGTGGAGGTGGAGATGGATTAATATGTTCTCCATGAAGAGATGAATGGTTAGTGGGTGGAGCTGGAGGTGGAGGTAGAGCAACGAATGGTTCTCTTGGAAAAGGTGGAGGGGAAGCAGAAGGTGGATTTTCATAATGTTCTCTTGGCGAAGGTGGATTTGAAGACAAACACAAAGAAGGTACAAGTGTTGCATGACAAGGTGGTGGTCGTGGTGGAGGAGGTGGAGAAGGAGGTTTCATATGTTCTCTAGGCTGAGGCAACATATCTGGTGACGATGGAATTGGAATGCCTCCATGTTCTTTATCATCAATTATAGAGGCCAAGACTCCGTTGATTGTTTTTGCTTGATCTAAAGGCTGCTCACAATCTAATTCTTCTGAAGAGAAACCTAAGGAATTATCTGTTACAATATGAAACATTGGATATGGAGGTGCTGCAGGTATAGAGGATGAGAGAATTGAAATAGTATCTTCAGTGCTTCCAAACACATGCTGAACTGTACACTCAGAATGTTCTGATGAAGATAATTCAACGGTCATATCAGATTGCAGAAGTTGAACTTCACTTGCTTCATGTCCTTCGAGAGAAGTAGGTGGAACAGCAGATTTGTGTTCTGGTAGCATTGCTGATTCTTTATATGGACAATCTGAAGATGGATTTGGGCATACCAGTGGAACTGATCCATTATCACTGCATATAGTTGGCGGTGATAATTGTGATGGTGGTGGTACTGGAGGCAAAGGTGGCGGTGGGGGTGGTGGTTCACCATGTTGTAATGTTCTGGGAGGTGAAGAACAAGTCACGTGCAGTAAAGAATTTGTGTCTTCATTGGTAATTAGGACATCCATGGGAGTTACTATATTAGGTCTACTTGTTACTTCCTCGTCTACAAAATCAGAGGCTCCTAAGGGACATTCTCTTGCATCTATACTACTTTTAGAGTGTGAAGTCAGTGAGGAATCACCTAAGTTGAGAACAGTTTGTCTACAACCTAGACTGAAGGAACAAGATTCATCAGCTCTTATTTGTTCATGTTTAGATATTAGGGTGCTTGAATAACTTTGGGTGCAAGAATCATGTGGAGGTGGGTGTGGGGGTTGAGGGGCATACTGGTTGGAAGCAGGCAAAGTTAGACTACCTGAATGTAGATCCTTTTCCTCTGTCATTGGTGGGTGAATATGTCGATGTGGTGGTATTGAGGGAGGTCTAGCATGCTCTTGGTGTTTGGGTGATCTTGAAAAAGACATTGTCATCTCTAAGTATGTGTCAAATGATAATGATGGTAGAGATGAGACCGTTCTTATTGGTCGCAGAGTAGGATGTACTAGAGACATTTGGGATGATGATCCCAGGGCTGTGTAGAGTTGAGATGGTGGAAGCACAGAAGATGTATCTGAATCATCCCTTCCACCTGTAGAAGCAATGGAGTTCTGCTTAGATTTTGTTTGTGATGGAGAAAAAAAAGGACAAATCTGTGGATGCTGCGCGAAGCAGATTGCGCCTGGGAGATGATGGAGAAAAGAGACTAGATGTTACCAATGGTAGAAAAGGTTTTTTCTTTAGCACCAATCGAGATGAATCGGTTGTGTCTGTATTTGCATTTGCGGAAGTTGATGCATGGTTTATTGTCAAGTTAGATTTTTCTGGTAGAATGTTCGCACAAGAGATATTAGAAGACTGGCTCCTGGAGCAGGAAAATGATGGGTCAATTCCCACCCTTTGTTCTGCAGTGCCATTACTACTGCAAGCATGAAGCTGGTCTATATTTTCAACAGCAGAACTTAGTTCCGAAGAAGTGCTTGAGCTGTGAAGATGTGGTATCCCCTGATAATGGAAGCTCCAACCCATTATTCTCATATTTGGGTTCAGTCACTCGTGAATTTGTGTCTGTCATGGTAAGTTTTTCTTTGTTGCTGCTTTCTTCTTGTTCAATCACTATGCCATTGTCATAAGCAGCGTATTCATCTTGCGCACTTTGTCCCTCATCCTGTTTGCAAAAGATATTAAGCCGTATTGCACCCTCAGCTTCTCCCAATGCAGTGCTTTCTGAATCGTGGACTGCCTGATCTAATTCAGTTTCCATCATATTCCCCTCTACCAACTGTTTGGGAGTTGTAACTTCAGATATGATGACCTCTTTGATCATCTGTATGTCCTGAGGACTATTAGTTTCTAATATAATCACCTCCTTAACCAACACATTATCAATCTGACTCAAATCTTGACTGGAGCCCATCCTTATATCCTGCTTGGGACTACCTTTTTCAAGCATGCACCCATCCTCTTTATAGGTAGAACTTGAGATGCCACTATCTGCGTCTCCATCTGTTGTAGCTGACAAAGTTGACTTCACAACTGCAGTCTCATTGTTGAGCATAGTATTGGCTTCAGTGGATCTGGATGTCTTTCCATCATTTACTGTTTCTAACGACAAGCCCAAGTTATCTGCTTTGTTGTCTCGTGATCCATCAATGCCAATATTCAGCTCAGAGTTGGAAAATGGTGAGTTTTTCCAACGTTCCGCACTTGGAGTTGAAGTATAATCTGCAGAGGCTATAGAAAGAGTATCAGCATCCTTATTTCCTTCTTGTGAATCAGCATTACTGAAGAGCTCTTCAGCTTCAAAGAACTCGTCAGTAGAGGCAACATCCATATCATAATCATCGTCATAGTCATAATCATAATCAGCTGCTACTTCAGTGGACGCATCAGACTCAGCATCAAACTCTGAAAAGAGTACCTGGTTGAGACATGCACCCACAATTAACATTGTATTTGGTGACAAATTGCCACATGCATACATGAGAAATCATGGTCTACCTCTGCTTTGAAGTTCTTTGTGAACTGGTGATCGGCATCCCAAGGGACATCGATGTCCTCAAAGTTTAATGGTAAAATGTGAGACTGGATGAAAAAGGTATTGAACATCACCCTAAACATTAACCTTTCATTTCCTTGGCCATCATCCACATGCAGACATTCAAGGACAACATCACCTTGGACGCAGGATCCAACATTTAACTTCGCTGGCACATTATCTGCCTGCAAAAATAGTTAACGAGTAACTTGAATAAATAGCAGAACCATTTAGATAAGAAATATGCTTGAGGGTACCTGTCTGTAGCGCCTAATATGTTTCTTGGCCTTTGATGGTGGTGAAACGATACCATGACTTTTTGGAGTATCCTGCCCATATACTCGAACAATTGGCCGACAACCACCGACTCCATCAAAATTTGGTATTCCTCTAAGAATTACACAATCCAAGGTGAAAGGAATAGGTTGTGTAGGCCACCCTATGTCATCATCCATCCTGCATATGTACCCAAGATATCGAATATGAGATGGTTGTGGATTCAATGTGGTTAGCATCTGAAGAAGCTCCTTAGGGGCTTGCTTGTACACCATATCTAGAGTTCTTTGCTCCCCATTATATTGTTTCCTGTACAGAAGAAGACCTGCAAGCATAAATGCCAACACTGGCCATCCATCTTTCTCACAGTGCATTAGCAGAATATTTTGCTGGCCTTCAAGCATAAGCCACCTTTCACTCAGCCTCAGGAAGTGGAGAATGATTTCCAAAGGAAGTAACGGGCATCCTAGATACTTGCAAGGGTAGTCTTTGGTTGAAATATTGTACTTGGAGAAAATGCCAGAAATAAGACTTTTTCCTTCATCTCTGAAGTTGAGTACCATAACTGAAGAATCTGCAAACTGTTCACGGAGCTGCAAAATAATGCTGTCCAGGTAATTCTTGTATCTGTATGGGTCCATGGTTTCTGTCGAGAAGCAACAATCGAATACTGCAAAGCGCAAACAGGCCAATCTAATGTCAAACTAATAATTTGACAATGTTTGTTGACATTATAGCAGTATGGTGCAAGGCTAGAGCCACCCATTCAAAAAGTTTCTGATATGGGACTATGGAAGTACCAGATCAACACAGGATAGCCTTGGTCCTACATACTCAAAGCATAAATGCATGAGATTTATCCTGTTAATCCTACTAAAGTCATCTTACTGCACTACTGAAAACTCGTCAGGAAACAATTAAATACTCCAAAGCCTACAACACAAAGATGGCAATCAGTATCTCTACTCAAGGGAAACTCAATGAGATCAATCATATTTTCAAACATTTGAGAAGCATAGTTCTAACGAAACTAGAATGGGGCTGCAAAATCATGCTGGCGCCGTAAGCTAATGCAGCATGGACAAGGAAGAAATCTTAGCTGAAAGCCTGAAAACAATATCCAGAGAAATTTGTTCCGTCATTGAGGTAAATTACAGAATGCAGCTGCATTTCCCGTGCTAAATTCAATAGAAACCTCCGATTGCACGCACAGCCCTAAATTCCCCAAAGGATGGCGGCACTGAATGAGGAGGCGAGGAGGCGCGGTTGGGGTTACCGTACCGTAGACGCGGTCGGCGATCTCGAGGAGCCGATCGGGCGGCTTCCGGTAGAAGAGCCGCCGGAACAGCGCGATCCCCTTGCGTTTATTCCGTCCATCGTCGCCGCCGCCGTCTCCGGCGGCCTGCCCCCCCGGGTCCACTTGCCAGCCCGCGACGCCCGGTTCCAGCCGACGGCACGTTTGCCGGCGGCCAGCCAGCCAGACCGCGGCGGCGGCGCCAGCGATGCTCGGGAGGAGGCCCCGTGCTGCCCGCTGCTGTCGCCGCCGCCGCTGCCGCCGACGCCGACCCAGCGCCCACCCGCCAGCGCCGGCTAACGACACGACACCGATCGGGCGCGCCACGCAGGAACGCACGCACGCACCCGCCCGCCCGCCCGCCCCAGCACCTCCCGGCCACGCGCGTGTCGCGGGAGGGCAATGCCTGCCGCGCGCGGCGGAATCCGGCCAGCTAGGGTTTGCTTTCTTCCCCGTCTCTCTCTCTCGTTGAGGATTTTTTTTTTTTTCGAGCGGAAATTTTTTTCGCTCGTGTGCGTGCTGCTAAAATTTTTTGGGGTGTTGGAGGTGGCGGAGGAGGAGGAAGCCAGGGACAGGGAGGAGGAAGACAGAGCAGAGCACGCAGGATGACATGTGGGGTCGGCTCCAACGGCTGCTCGCCTCGGGGCTGCGGCCGCGCGCGGCGACGTGACCGTTGCCTCGGCACACGATGCGCGCGCGCCACGCTGCTCGGCGCAGCACACCAAGCAGCGATCACCTGGTGGGCTGGATCTACAACACTAGTCAGGAGTAGCTGGGCTGGGCCTGTGACGGAAGAATGACTCCAAGTTGGCCCAACGAATGGTACGGTACTCTTTGCCGCGTTACACAGAGCCCAACGTTTTGCTCAAAAAAAAAACACAAAGCCCAACGTGTAACGGGCCTGCCTAATCTGAGCTAAAGATTTTTTTTCTCAAAAAAAAAAATCTGAGCTAAAGATTTCCGAGTCCGGTCTCTAAGAAATTCATCTATTGTTTCTTCACAAAAAAAAGAGAAATTCATGTATATTCCCAACAAAAAAAAAGAGAAAATATTCATCATCTGAGTCTCAAAAAAAAAAAAAAAAACATGTCTCAAAAAAAAAGAAGAAATTCTTCATCTTTCAAAAATAGAAAAAAAAAGAACAAAATAACGGCCTGAGTTCACTATATAAATTATGTTCAGTATGAAATGATATCTAATCAATGTGAGAAATGGGCGCACTTGGATCCTTCCACAGGGATTAATTGCAGCGTCTTTCTAAGCGAGAATAGAGATGAGCACGGATACACATTTGCTTCACGAGCTGAGCTGAGGACATGTAAATATGGCAAATTGGCAAGTGCTGGTTAAGTATGTCCATCAGAGACGATGAGATCTTTGATGCACCATCTCATCGATCTCGTATATATAGACAAACCACTGCTGGAAACTCGAATATATACTTCTATGTGTATCATGCTTTCAGAAATAGCAAGCGGAAGAGCTACTCTACTGACTAAATGGATTCATAAAACAGAAGAAATTCGAATAACTTAGCAGCTGTCGTGTAGAGTATAGGCGGCTTCACGCAATCACGCACGGCCACTCCTACATCGCACGGTTGCGTATATATAGCAGCTGTCGTGTACTCCTATAAATCAGTGGCGGAGCCAACAAAATAAGAAAGGGGGCCAGTTTAGCCAAGAGGACTGGCAAATGTATATATATAATATAGGGCGCTGCTAGCGCTAGAACGTCTGATACGATTGAATCTTATCGGACGCCCCGTCAGCAACAACACCGCATGCTCCTTCGCCTATGCCCCTTCATCTGGACTCAGGGGCGGATTTGGGCTTAGGCCCAGTAGGCTGTGGCCCTAGTCGCGACCCAAAAAAATCTTTAAGATATGCTATATTTTTTGGCCTGGCCCTAATTGTTGGGCCAAATTCGTTGTCTCAGGAATGAGGAAACAACTGTCCACACTGAGAGAAAGAGAGTAACCCAATCCAATCATCGTATCTCCTGCGCCGCGCTTGCTTCGCGCCTGGGCTTCTTCGTCGCCGGCCGCCGGCCGCTGCAAGCCGTTGCCTGCCCTCCTCCTCCTCCTCCGGCCGTCGGGCGGTCAAGGCTTGGGCAAGGCCGCAAGGGCCAACCCTAGGTGCCGCCTAGGACTGGTGCTGCCAGCGCCCACCCGCCATCCGCCTGCACCCTAGGAGTGTGGCTCGTCAGCTCCTGCCTCCTGGTAAGTCAGCAAACTTGTCTCCCTCTTTCCCCAATTGTTTGCCTTCTAATTTCTAATCTCTTGTTGATCTTGTACTTGTAGGAATCAAATGAAGAGGAGGGGACAGGGGAATGGAACCAACAGCAAGTCAATAAAATCCTTTTTTACTCCGGCTCCTACCCCAATGATACAACCAGCGTCACAAGGACAATCCGAACCACAATCAGTAGTAGTAGCATCACAAGGTCAGTCATCGGTTGCATCTGCCCAAGTAGAACCAGAACTAGAAACCGCAAAAGTACCTATCAGTGCTAGTGATGATGACATTGTTGCTGATCCTGGGTCGGATTCCAATTGAGCAAATGGATCCAAACATTAGGGATGCAGTTAGAAGAGCTTATATTTCTAAGGGTCCTTGCCAACCAAAAGGTCATAGTTGTCCAAAAAGGATGATATACAATCACAATAGGTCATTTCATGAAGAATGGTTCAATAATCATGCATGGTTGGAATACAGATATTGTGAAAGATGCCGCATTTTGTAAGCATTGTCATGTTTTACGTCAAACTATGCTCGGATTTAAGTATGGACATAAGATATGATCTAAAGTTATGCATTTATATATAAGCAAGTTTTGTTAACTATCGATATTAAAACCCCAATGCGGGGTGGGGAGATATTTGACCCGATGCAAGCGCTACATGCATTTTGATAGCGGCCCTACACGTCAAAGTTAAGAGCTCCGCCAACTCCGCCCCTCCTCTCTCAACTCCACCCCCACGCACTTATTCGCTCCTCTCTCTCGGTGTGCTTTGGTGGGCACTCGGCACCGAAGATAGAGCAACTGAGACTGAGGAAGACCCAAGGCAACCCCCGCTGACCAGCCCCTCAAGGTGCAGCACGCTCCGTCCGCCGACCTCCAGGTTGCCCCTGAATCCTAGAACATTTGCAACAAGAGAAAATAGTGAAACATTTCGAATGAACAACGACAACATATACGTGAGAACATACGCAACATCAACACTTGCAACACGGAAAACACTTGTTGCAACAAAAGATTGAAAACAAATTAAACATTCGGAACATGCATATGAAACATTGAACCTCTAGATAAACACACTTGCAACATTCTAGAAAAAGATGAAACATTGAGAATAGTTGTTTGAAGCATAAGCGCAAAACCATTGCAACATGTGCAAAATGGCCGATCTACTTTTTGTAGCATCCCCAATCTATGTTTGCAACATCAAAATAGAACAATTGCAACATACAGTCGAAACATCCGACCAATTGTACCATATATATGCACATAAGATAGGGAGAAGGCCGGGGTAGGCCGATTCCAACCACCGAGGTTGGAGCCAAAGAAAAACGGCGGCGGACGAGCACCACCGCCACCTGCCGGGCTTGGCTCGCCTCGTGGGTTGCTCCAAAGACTAGCGGCGTGCACTAGCCACCGCCATCGGCGCCATCGGCGCCCGGTCTTGGCTCGGTCGGGTGGGCGGAGCGACCACCACCAACACCCGGCAAGCGCACGACGGGAGGGGCGTAAGTGCTCGCGACGGGATGAGAAGCGCTCACCAAATGGCGGCGATGGATGGGGACACGACGTCGGGATGATGAGAGGGGGACGGGTGAGAGAAGCGCTCGCCAACGAGCAACGCTGGATGGGGACGCGGCGGCAGGACTAGGAGGAAGGAGCGGGAACCGCGAGGCCCCGTGGCGGAGATGAGGGAGTGGAAGGGATAAGAAGGTTTTTCTTTTTTTTTTAACTAGGAAACATGCCCGTGCGTTGCTACGGGTTTATGATAAAAAAACTGGATTATTTGTAGTTCAAAAAAATTCAATGATTCTGTTTTATGTTCCAACATGGTTTAACCAGTTTATATCATGCCTAGACACACGTTCTAACATGTTGGTTTAACCATCCTTTGTATCATGCCTTGACACACGTTCTAACGCATGAACTTGTGAAGCTCATAGATTAGTTATTATGTCATGTTTCTTTGTTGATCTTAAAATTTTATTTTCGTCACATTGGTTTAACTGGTGCAAGCTTTTTAAAACGTAGGATCATGGAAACAATCTTAAATTCAGAAAATAAAAGCTAGTATACTTGTGCATTGTTATGAATTTTTACTTCTATTAAAAATAACTTATCAAGTGTAGTAATGAATTCGATTAGGTTAGACCCAACTTATTTTATTTTATTTTCTCTATTTTCTATCTCCATATTTTATTTTAGTCAAGTGTAGTAATGATCATTGTTATGTGCATTGTTCTATTCTCTCTCCCTCTCACTACAGAATGCGGAATAGCCTTGGCGGCCAGAAATCTGGTAGTGTCTCTCCATGTTTCTTATCAACATTATACTTATTTTATACAACAAACATATTATCAACGTTTCTGTACAATAGTAGGAAAGTAAAAAAAATAATAATATTATCTATGAGTTTTTTTACGATGGTTGTCGAAAAATGGATGGCTCACGACGCCCGATCCGGACGGCTAAAAAGACGTAAGAACCAATTTTAGAGGTACCCGGGACGGCACTAAGTGCGTATTAAATAGTGGGCCCATATGCACCAGATGCATACTAAAATTGATCTAACAAAAATTAAAATAATTCTAATTTTGAAATTTGTTTATGTAATTAAGGGTAGTATGGTAAACCGCTGTGGTAAACCGCTTGCAGGCACTCACGTCGTGTGTGCCTTGCCCCCCTGTGGCTGCGCTCCTCCACTGCCCGCGGCATGCGTACGTGCTCCGATCAAACATATCAAGATGATGCATGATTGTTTACGTTTGATGAACGCGTGCAGGATGGTGATGAAGAACAAGAACGCAGGGTCACGTCGAATGATCACACTGCATACATGCAGTCTGGTAGTCTGCATCTTAATTCCCCCTAAGGCCGCCGTGGAGAGCGCCGCCGTTTCGTTTGGCCGATGACAGGGGAGCTCGCGAGGACGCCGTAGGAACGCACAGCTGCCATGGACTCGCGCGGCCGTCAGGGACACGCATGGACCACGCAATTTGATCCTTCCTCCTTATGTCTCGTAATCACGCAGGAGTAGGAGGAAGAACACAGAGAGGAACTCGTATCTCTATTGGATTCTGGGGGCTGGACGCCTGAACACGGACTCGTATACGTACGACGGAGGGAGACAGAGCTATACACGGGTATGGACTGCACCGGCAGACCCAAAGAATAGGTGGACAAGAATTTTTCTCTCTTTATTAGTAGTTATTAGTAGGTATAGATTATTTTATTTAGTACGGCTGGTGGCCAGGGCGAGTCGACAAGTGTGGTTGTTGGGCTGCGATGGCGGGCCGCCATCGGCACCGTCCAAGCGGTCGGACGCACTGTACCTAGCATTAATTACCGTATAATATAATATAATATAATATAATATAATATAAATATCCATATAATCATAATGTTTGTTGCCACAACACATGAGATAATTGACTCCTTTAGAAAAGAGAATAAAAGAAACTTACTTCTTTTTTTCTTTACTTCTTTTTCTTCATTTGAGCCTCACTTTAGTTATTTCTTGCTCAAGCTGATAATGTTGTAATTGACATCTCAATTTAGTTATTTCTTGCTCTCTAAAGCCGTCAGGACGATAAAACTTCGAAGCTAAAGTACACACATCATCAATCTTCAATGAATTATGAAAACATCAGTTGCTTATTCACTGAACCTAAAATTTAGCTCTTGCATTTGCTGATCAACTGCAACTATGAAAACATCATATATCTGTAGTGATGCTCAACTGTTGGCTCACTACTAGAGCGAGATCTAATATAATCAGTCTTTCCCTCCATATTGGTATTAGAAGTCTTTTTAGAACATGATTGTGCATACCAATGAGTCATTAATTAGGGGTAAGTTTTCCCTGTCTACCCCTATTTAATACACTTGTGATTGTGATTTAAACGAGAAAGAGACACCAGCCCATTGGCTATTGTGATGCGGTTAGTGCTGGATTCTTTTGGCACGAGTTCGAACCCTCCAAAGCTCACTTTTTGTTCTACGATTTTTTGCTCTTTTTTTTCTCTTTGCTGTGTTTTCATCGGGACCCTTGGACTATCTAGAAATTGACTAAGCCCAGATACGAAAATTTCCCTCTCTGGCATTCTTTCATCAGGAACCCTGAGAGTGAAATCAAATTGTATTGCCATCCTTCTCTTCTTCCTCATCACGTACAGAGCACGGGACGGAGCCTCGGAGGGAGCGATGTCGGGCCATCTGGCTGGCTTCGCCGGTGGCTCGGCGGCGCCGCCTGACGAGTCGCAAAGCGGCACCGGGATGCCAGCCGCCCCGCCGGCGCCTGCATCCATGGCGATGGTCCATGGAGTCCAGCAGTTCCTAAGGTGTCGTTATTGATTCTTGACGGCGACTGGCGAGGCGACCGGCGAGCGCGGCGGCGGGCGTAATTGGCGACAGTAGATGGCGAGCAGTCGAGGCGAGCAGCGCAGACTAGCGCCGAACTCGAGGCAACCGTATTTACTTGAGGCGACCCGCGGAGTAATTAGGAAGGTGCCGCGTAATTAATGGAGGGTAAAAACGTCCTAAACTACTTAGGGCCCGTTTGGTACGGCTTTAAGAGCGGCTTCGTGAGCGGCTTCAGAACTTGAACAGCCAAACGGCCAGCTCTCTGAACAGCTCTCTAGACAGCTTCCCTGAAATCACGCTGAGAGAGAACGCGGCCGCTCACGAAGCTAAAAAATAGCAGCTTTATCTCGCAGCTTCACCTCTCTTTTTGTGGGCCCCACCATGTGCAAGACTGGATCTGCTGCACCAATGTGTGGGAACGGACGTCTTCTC
Organism: Hyparrhenia diplandra; assembly: GCA_015847255.1. NCBI lineage: Eukaryota > Viridiplantae > Streptophyta > Magnoliopsida > Poales > Poaceae > Hyparrhenia > Hyparrhenia diplandra. Next base: position 66,873 of record JADLZK010001741.1, read on the forward strand.
CGCGCGAGCACTGCCACGGCCGGAGATCCAGCTGCCAAGTTCGCGCGCCGTCGGAGCCAAGCACCTCCGCGGGGAGCACGCGCCGGTCTCATGTAACATGCTGCCATCGGACGGCCGGAGGCAAGCGCGGCCACCGGAGCTCGTTGCAGCATGGCGCGCGGCCACCGGAGCTCAGGACGCCGCCGTCAGTGCTCGCCGCCGTGGGCTCAGACCGCAAGAGGAGCTGTCGCCACAGGGCGTTGCTGCCGCGGGCATGCCACCGAGGACGCGCAGCCTGCCTGGTGCGAAGCAGCCGTGGACGCGGCTTGCCGAGCGCGTGGTCGCTTCTAGCACCGGCCGTGGTGAATTTCTTTTTGCAACTTCCGCCATGGCCCGTCGGTTTGCATGGCTTGCGGCCACCGGAGCTTGGCCATGGGCATGCGTGCGTGTGGCGCTGTGTGCGGGAGGCAGATTGGGGAAAGGAAAGGGCAATTTGGTAATTTTGGTTCTTTTCCAATCATAGGAAGCTGTTTTGCCAAATGAGATGAATAAAACAGCTCAAACTTCACCATAAGCAGTTATTTATGAAGTTTAAAAACTAAAAAATGAACTTTTAGTGATGAAGTTCGAAAGCCATCGCGCCAAACAGGCCCTTAGATGCGCTCCTGGCGACTTTTTTCTGCTCTTCGCGCTTGGGACGGAGAAAGACCACTAATTACGCTACGGAGGGAGTATATACAACCCATTCATATCTGGAACAATAATGCTCAACTGATATCATTGGCAGATAATGAAAATCTGGAAGTGGAAACGTGGCTGATTTCGACGAAGCGCTAATCCCATAGGATAAGGATGTTCCCCAATGGGCAGGAAGGAAAGCGATTTTGTTCGTCTTTCCTAAGGATTACGCAAGGTTCTCTAGGCGATGTTGCATGCTCTCATTTTGGTTTCTTGTAGGCATGCCAGATGTATGGTTGTTTTTTTTTTTAAGGTCATGTATGGTTGTTGCTGCTAAGAATTGAGAGCATACGCGTCTTCACGCACGGCCACTCATACATATCACGCTTGCGTATAAATACATACTCCGTACGTGGCACGTACGTAGAACCCGACCGAGCGAGATCGATCGGGCATCGTCATCGATCAGCTCGCGCAACACAATATGGCCTCCAAATCCACCAGAGTGTCCCCGGCATCGCCATCGCCATGGTCGTCCTGCTCGTGGCTTCTGCGGTGGTAGCACCATCCCACGGTGCTGCCCCTGCCGCTACCGGTATCGGCTCGGTGACCATCACTGTGTCGGCTGAGGTCGGCAAAATTCTGCAGGGCATTGCAGCCGGTTTCCAAAACAACGACAACGACAATGACGACACCGTGAGCATCACGTTCGGATAGGGGCGTTATGATAAAATAAAGTATATATACATATATTATACATACAGAATAAAGTAGTAGTACTGCACCTGCTATGTACTCGATCATCACATATATGTGTACCTTTTTTTTTTTTTTTTTTGCGATGATATGTGTACCTATGTATGTGATCCTTATCAGCTAGCTAGCCATGCATACGGATATGCACGGACGTGTGGATTCAAGCACGGCTAGCAGTTGTTGGTCTCTGATATATGTGATGTACTCCGTCCCTAAAAATGTTGTTTTGGACTTTTTAGACTTCTTCTCTCGATTATTCGTCTTATTTAAAAATTTATGTAAATATTATTTATTTTGTTGACTTATTTATCATTAAACAAACATTGAGATGATTTATTTATTTTATTATTTGCTTAAAATTTTTTGAATAAGATGGCGATCAAACACAAAAGTCTTAAAAGTCTAAAACGATATTTTTAATGGGACAGAGGTAGTATGATGCTACCTGTTTACGTGTGTATGCATGGCTGGTCCTGTATATCGTGACAACTTGTGCTCCTCCGCAGCTTGGGCGATCTAGGATTAACCCAGGCGACAGATCAACCTTCACTAACGGATCCAGGCTCTTTGACACGAAAACACTCGGCAAAGGCTAAGCTGAGTGTTACACTCAGCAAAGAGAGTCGTGGCTTTGAGAGCAATGGCCCTAGGCGTGGCTTTGAGAACCTTTTATCCCCTATGAAATTTCTAGACTAATTAGGCATTGGTCTAACATCTTAGGTAGCTCTACCCAAAAAAATGCTTGCCCGGTGCCAATGTTTGCTGGTTGGGTGCCAAATCGAAGGGCTAAGGCGCTGCCTGCCTTTCAGCACATGAGCACACAGTGGAAAGGCAAATAGAAGAGGCACACCTTCCGATAATAGTAGCTCAAAATTTAATTCCCCCGATATTCCTAAATTCCAATTTTTAGTTCAATGTCATATTCCCGAATTCATAAATATTTATGAATAACGGCGTGTCTTTGTTGAGCTTTTTTTAGAATTGTACAATAAAGATTACGAAAATGTTTTTTTGCACACATGTGTATTTGTCGAGTTGTATTATATTGAGCTGCTATGTTTTGGCAACATAAAAAATGAATCTAATGTATTTATTATTTGGTATCGCTAATATTTTTTGAATGTAAAATTATCGTTACTTATGTTCCTTTTACCTTTGTCATGTCTTCATTAGTGATGTTGTAGATTTAAGCGTGGAATTGAGATATAATCTAAACTAATACATTTATAAGCTACTTTTGATATCTCATTGGTATTATAGACACAATGTAGGTGATACAACCCCTTTGATAGTGGCTCTAGTGGCCCTAGGCGCTAAAATTGTCACCTCCGCGTGAGTGCATGCGCGCTTAATTGAGAATGGTGGAGAAAAAATTGTCACTTGTGATTTGTTATTTGTCCTTCCATAGAAAAATTATTTCTTGTGATTTATCACTTGTGATTTGTGATACGTGGTTTGTGATTTTGTATTCTATGATTTGTCACTTGTGATTTGTGATTTTGTATCGGACTACCGGAGGTGGAAGATGAAGTAAAGTGCATACCGACAAGGTGGAAGATGAACAGGACCTCAGCTGGGGCATTGGATGTCGATCGAATGGTGGAGATTCGTCGCCTAGGTTTTTGAAATTTAAAAAATCAGGCCACTGGATATAGAAAAACCCTTTATATTTTATATCTAAAAGCATTTCACTATGTGATTCATTAATATTATTGGTTCACACCCCCAACGACCACCGAAACTGGGCACTAATAGGTGACAGGGGTGATATAGATGATAAAAACATTTCACTATATGTGTGATTCTTTTGATATAGGTGAGAACCCTCAATCGGCACTAATAGGTGACGTAGGGGAGGTGTTTGTCATGATCACAATTTTGGCCTGATATCTTATGAATTATATTTGTTCCAGTTGCAATGCATGGCCATTTTGCGCTTTTAGATTTTTTTGTCAATACAAAACATTATCTTAGACGCAACACGAAAAATGTCTATATAATAGAGTTTGTGAGCCTACGACGCCCGCGCTCTCCGTAATTGTGTTAATTTCACAAACTCTTTTTTTTTTTTTTTTGAGATTACACAAAGATACAACGCAGACGCTCATTAGCTATCCCCGTGACAACGCACGGGCATGAACCCAGTAGATAATAAAAATATGGAGCTGTTGGGCCTACGGCTAATCGATAAGCTAGCTGATACTGCTTTCAAATGAGAGAAAATAATGTACCATGGCTAATAGGCTGGATGACAAGTTTAATCGAACAGGGCGACATGTGTTTTTCACGATTCAAATCGAACTTAAACATGCGAAGTGTCTCCATATTCTCCAGGAGGCGGCAGAGGAGAGCACCCGTCTTTTTACAATCTGGCCCTTTTTTCAAACTAATTTTACATTCAGTCCCCCGAGCGACTTAACGGCATCTTTGGACCCCGGGGTCGGAGCCATGGCTCGTGGCGCCGAGGTTGAACGTCTCGGGCGCCACCGCCAAGACGGCGCCCGAGCTGTTTGCCCGCCGACACGGTGGCTTAACGAGGTGGCGTTGCCGTAGGACCTCGGAGCCACAGATCACGGCTCCGAGCTCGGAGCCACAGATCTTGGCGCCGAGCTCGGAGCCACAGATCTTGGCTCCGAGGTCCTAATATTTGTTCCACGCGCGCGCTCGCCCCTGGCTGCCCGAGACTCCATTTGCTTATTTTTCCTCTCCGTTTTCCTCCCTCCCCCACTTTCCCAATTCCTTAAATCCTTGATTTTGACCGTGGAATTTTGAATTTGGTCCGTACATCTTCGAGAGCAAGGTATTCTATCCCCGCTCCTTAATTTTTTTTCATCGATTTCGTATATATTGTTAGTTTTTCAATAGCCTAGTATGCATGTGCAATGATTTTTTATTTTTTTCATGTAATAGTAGGATGCCTAGGCGTGGTAAAGCTAAGAGACAAAGGTATGATATTGTTACACCTCGATTGTGTCCGTTTGATTAGTTATACTTGAAATGGCGATAAATTGGTTTAGACTTTAGTGTCATATGTTTGAGGTTAATAGAATGAAATTGTTTCGATTGTAGCTATGCTCGTTTGCCGGAAGATCCCTATGTCCATAAGCCTCTCCCAAAGGGTGTTCCAGTGCCCAATTGCTATTGTGGTGATCCTTGCAAATGCGAATGGGATTCACTGAAAAGGCTACAGTCGTTTCACTAAAAAGGCTACAGTCGTTTTTGAATTGATGATTCACTGAAAAGCCTACCGTCATTCGTGAATTGATGATTCACTGAAAAGCCTAGACTGGTGTACTGAAAAGCCTAGATTGGTGTACTAAAAGGGCTAGATGCTCTTCTGAGTTGTTTGATTTGATGATTCACTGCAAAAGGCTAGATGCTCTTGGGTTCATATGTGCTTCTGTAGATTGGGTTGTATTTTTTCCTACATTTTTTATGCGGCATTTGAAAAATGACACAAGAAAGTAGCACGTTTAGATCAAAGCTGGCCATTTTTTGTCACCTGGATTCGTTCATGCATGATTGAAGAGAGTTGCACGTGCTGTTTGTTTGAATAAAACAAATGTGTAATTATTTATATTGATATGTTTGTTGATGGATGGACGTATTTAAGAAGACAAACTCTTGTGTATATATATATATATTTTTTTCTCGGCTCTTGGTCACGTTATTTCCAGCCTATTAGGGTGGAATCAACTCTAAGATTAATCGTAAAAGGTGATGTATATATGGAGTACTGATCCACACACTTCGTCAATTGGTTTCAAGGACAAGTATATCTAGTTAGACTTCTCATCGTAGAACATGACCACCTACACTCAGCTTAATATGCGTCTTTTAGACAAATGTTGACATATATATATGCGTGTAATTTAGACTTCTCATCGATGAAACCATGTAATTTAGAAGGATAAACACGAGAAATTAAGTACCAATTTACAGAAGAAGAAAAAAACGCAAGAGTTTCCCTTGTTTTTGAGCATCCACATAGACAAAAAGAGACATGACAACATATATGAACACAGTATCATCCACAATGGTCAACTAGCATGCAACTCACTCTTCATTCCCATTGACCCTCTGTTGTGATTGCAATCAACCGCCTCAAGATACGGCCTGATTTACCAAAATGAAGTACCCCCTCAAATGTGAAGTCGTCAATTGAATTGAATTGGAGCTCATCACGAGCACTATCAACAAGCTGAGAAAAGAGAGGGCGTTCTTCGAATAGAAGTGGCAACACTTGATTCCAACAAAACCTGACATTCGAAAAACTCATCTTCCTCCACACTTCCTCCATGATAAAGATTGACTACATTGTCCATCTAGTCGATACGAATAACACCAAAGTTAATATAGCTACAACTAATATAAACAGCTAACTAACCTAACTCAGTACGTATCTAACTAACCTAACTACATCAGCTAACTAAAATGTCTAATATAACTACAATACATAACTTACTAACCATACCTACAATATATTTCCTAATCGACATAAATAACTACTAATCATAGTTACTAACTAATTAAGCCGAGAAATAAAAAAAAAATTACCTCGCTGCCGCCCCGGGAGCGGCCGAGGAGGAGGCGGCGCCCACGGAGTAGGCGGCGCCCTCGGCGGCCGTGGGAGGAGGCGGGCCTAGAGGGCGCCCGGCGGCGCGCCGTCGGGCGGGACCGGGCAGAGGCGGTGGGGGGCCGCCCCGCCGCGAATGCGTGGTCGAGGAAGTGGCGACGAGGGCGGCCGGATGGGAATCTGCGGCCGCGGCGGCCGAAGTCCGGCAGGCGACGGAATTCCAGTGGGCGGCGGGCGGTCCCGTGGACGGAGCTTGGCCGGGTGGTGCTGGGGCCGTGGTTGGCGGCGGATCGGATTGAGGTAGAGGCCGAGTCCGACTCGGCGTTGATCTTTTTTTTTTTCTATTTGCTTCCGGGTGAAAAGAGAGCGTGGGAGAGGGCACCGTCAAATGCCCTAATTATGCCCTCGGCGCCAAGATCCGCGGGTTCGAAGCCCGGAGCCGCGGATCTCGCGGGTTCGGGTCCCGCCACGTCAACGCCACCTCGCCGCCACCGTGTCCGCAGGGCAAACATTTCGGCGGCGGCGCGCGGTGGCGCCGAGACGCTCAACTCGGCGCCCACGAGCCATGGCTCCAGACCCCGGGTCCAAAGATGCTGTTAAGTCGCCGGGGGGCTGAATGTAAAATTAGTTCGAAAAAGGGCCAGATTGTAAAAAAGACGGGAGAGCACACGAAACAATTGGCGGGCAAATGCCTCGGAGATGGATTTTTCTGCGGATGACATGTGGGGTCGGCTCCAACGGCTGCTCCGGGCTGCGGCCGTGACCGTTGCCTCGGGGCACAGTGCGCGCCACGCTGCTCGGCGCACGAGCATGACACCAAGCAGCGATTGTCTGGTGGGCTTCTTGATGATGTGGGCCGGATCTGTACTAGCCAGGAGCAGATTGTCTGGGCCGGTAACAACAGGATGAATCCAAGTTGGACCAACGAATGCTACTCTTGCCGCGTTACACATAGGCCCACGAGTAAACTGGCCTAGTCCAGACCTAGAGATTTCCGAGTCCGGTTTCTAAGAAAATTCTTCATCTATTTGACTATTTCCCTAAAAAAAGGAATTCTTCATCGGAGTCAAAAAAAAAAAAAAAAACTGAGTCTCAAAAAATTCTTCATCTGTGCAAAAATAGAAAAATAACAAAGTAGCGGCATAAGTTCACGGTATAAATTCTGTCCAATATGGATCAAAAAGGAACTCTTCATCGGAGTCAAAAAAAAAAAAAAAAAAAAAAACTGAGTCTCAAAAAAATTCTTCATCTTTACAAAAATAGAAAAATAAAAGGTAGCGGCATACGTTGACGGTATAAATTCTGTCCAATATGGATCACCTGCTGAGTCTAATTTCTCGCCTCTCCCTGCTAACCATCGGGGAAGCAAAAAGTGCTCGTGGACAGTTGACTGAAAAAAAAAACAGAATGTAAATCAGCTGGCAAGTGATGATGGCTAGGTGAGATGACACATTGAACAAACGCCCGCATTACGTCGTTGATGCACCATGCATCTCCTCCATCTCATGGATCTCGCGCAGGCGCAGCAAGTGATGCACTGATGGGCATTATATTGCCAACACACACTGGATTTATTTCGGCATTTATCTGAGAACGCACAGTGGTTGTTCATCAGCCGTCTCGTCATCTCCAATAATTGGGAGGTCTATTTCCAGATGGAAAAGACCCAAGCTGTCAATTCCTAGTTTCTTTAATCACACACCTGCAAAGTTAACCAAATAATGATTTATACTATGAATTCGACTAGTCAATGTGCAACTTTTATACTAATACTAATATCTATGGACAAAATATTTTTCAAGGTACACTAGTACTGATTTGATTTTTGCGAGCACTAGCACAATCTTTTTCCGTGGCGGGCACTTTTTTTTGCCCGTCACGGAAAATACTCCGCCACATCCTGTTTTTTTTTTTTTTTTTTTTTTGGCGGGCGTGATTTTGCTCATCACGGAAAATTTTTTTTGCGTGGCGGGCACCTTAACACGCCCGCCACGCAAAATACGCTTGCATGGCGGGCGTGTTAAGGTGAAATCACGCAAAAAAATCTTTCCCATGACGGGCATCTTAAAAAAGACCCGCCACGTAAAATGGCAGGCCCAAAAGACCCAAAGAAGGCCCGATATCCTTCATCGGATATAAATATGTGTTCCTAGGGTTTTGAGGCTCAACTCCACCCCTCCCCCTCTCTCTATAGCCCAACCGGCCGCCGCTCCCGCATCCCACTCGATCCGGCCCTCTCCATCCGCGCTCCCTCCCTCCCTCACTCACCTTCCTTCTCACCTCCCGCTCACACACATGGAACGGCCGGGCGCGGATCCCTAAGCGCCCCGGGCTCGCCGGGCGCGGATCCATGGCGGCGCTGCCCCCCGCACGGCGGTGGCGCGGATCCACATCGGGGCGACTACATCTTGCGGCGGTGGCGCGGATCGCGGCTGGGGCGGCGAGGATCCATGGCGGCGCGGCCCCGGCTTCGCGCGCCACGGGCGCGGCGGATCCACGCCGGGTGCCCACAACTCACGGCGGCGGAGCGGATCCATGGCGGGTCGGCTCCGGCTTCGCGGCGGGCATCGCGGATCCATGGCGGGCGGGCTCCGGCTTCGCAAGGGCGGCATGGATCCACTTCCGCGCCACAACCAACTCGTGGGGGGCGGCGGATCCATGGCCGGGCGGCCCGGCCGCGGGCGGCGCTGATTCATGGCGCGCGGCCCCGGCTTCGCTGCTGTGGCGCGGATCCACATCGGGCGACTACATCTTGCGGCGGTGGCGCGGATCAGCTCGCGGCGGCGAGGATCCATGGCGGCGCGGCCCCAGCCATGCGGGCCACGGCGCTGGATCCACGCTTCGGTGCCTACAACTCACGGCGGCGGAGCGGATCCATGGCGGGTCGGCTCCGGCCGCGGCGGCGTCGCGGATCCATGGCGGGCGGCTCAGCTCGCGGTGGCGGGCATGGATCCACTTCCGGGCGCCCACAACTCGGCGGGCGGCGGATCCATGGCTGGGCGGCCCCAGCTACGGCGGCGGCGGCGATCCATGGCGGGCGGCTCCAAAGTGCCCGCCATCGAAACAACCTCGATTAACCGTGACCTTGTGTTGGTGACGGGCAACTATGCCCGCCACCTAAAATGAAAAATGCCCGTCACCTAAAAGGAATTGGGTACTAGTGGTAGAAACAACAGAAATAGTTGCAATAACCTTGAGTGTGGAGTGTGGACAAACATAAGGCGGTAGAATAGATCCGAATCTGATTAAACATAATGTAGCCATGCCTAATCAAAACTACGAGAGCTTTGCAAGCGTGCAATGTACTTGCATAAACCTATCATTTTTCAACTGAAGGAATAACGAATGAACAAGAGAATTGTGGGTACGTCTGAGCCCGACGGCGCCCAGCGCCCTCAATTAATTAAACTTGGTTCCTTTATTTCCAAACGCCAATTTCCCAACCCAAGCTAAATCTCTTTCCCTCCCACCGGCGACACGTTTGTCGTCCATCGGCGGCTCGCCTGAAACCGATCATCTAGCGCGACACATGGTGGTGATGATATATGTTCCTCGCCCTGCCAATGGTTTGGGTGGAACCGGTTTGCATGGTGTGGTTTTTGTTGTTGGGCCAATTTAATTTGGGTGGAAACAGGCTGACAGAACTGGTGGACTGGTTTGGTTCGAGTTGTTGTTTAGAGCAGTTCGGTTTGGATTGGTTTGCTACTGGGCTGAACCACGTTTGGAACCCACCCCATCACACCACGGTCCAGCAGCCAGCAGACCGGTCTCTCGTCCGTCGTCCTCGTCCCCGACTCCCCACTCTTCCGCTCCATGGCCGCCGCCGGATCTCCCACTCCAACGGCGGCGACTAGGGTTTCCTAGTCCCCCTCACCCGCCGCGCCGCGCCGCGCCCGCCTGCTCCCTCGGCGCCCGGCGGCTGCGCTGCTGCCCCGGCACTCCAACCCGCCGCACCGGTGCTCCGCCGCTGCATCTCCAACGCCGGCTCCGTCCGCCCAAGAAGGACCTCCACCGCTTCGTCAAGTGGTCCAAGGTCCTGCACATACGGCTCCGTCCGCTCAACCAGTTCCTGGATGCTGCCGTGAAGCTGGAGCGCCTCACGCTCAGAGGCCACACCACAACCATCTCTTACAAACTGGTAGCTTGCTGTGTCAGCTTGCATTGCTTGGCCGTCCCAGCTTTGATTTGCTTGGGCAATTTTTTTTTATTTACGATTCCTGAGCTGAGTACCCGTGAACAAACTGCAGTCTGTTGCTTTGCACACTGGTTGAAGTTGTTCAGTATAACTAGCTGGTGTTTGTGTCCACTCAAATAAGTTGAAGTTGTTTAGTATAACTAGCTTAGTGTTGCAGTACCAGTATGTGTGCCTGTAACTTGACATTGGTCGTTTGGATCATTCAGCCTGCGCTAAGCATTCAGGGGCTATAAGTTTGATCAGAATTATCCGCTTTGTTACTTCAGCATTTGACATTTTGACCTGTGTGTTGCTGAATGCCCTGATCATGGCCTTCAATGACTTTGTAAAGGTTGGTAGGTGAAATAGAATGAAGAGATTTTAAGGTGGTGGTCACCGATAGATAGATCAGTGCATCTGCATGATTATTCAGAGCTGTTTGTGATGACTTGTGTTCAGCTACAGATTAATCCTAGTAAAAGAATTACAGCTTGTGTGTTTTGACTTGCACATAAGCTAAATGCCTGATTCTTTGCTCCTACCCTACAGTACAACTGAATTGAAACTCCATTATTTTACACAAGGGTGACAGGCATAGCATTTTAGCAGCAAGTAGTGCAGATAGATAGCATTTTAGCAGCAAGTAGTGGAAGGAGCAAATAGAATTTAGCCAAGCTATTATGATCAATAGATTCTTTGCTCCATTATTTTAATCTGCTACTCTATTATTTTCTGGGCAATAATCATGGCTATTCTTACTGAGATTTTGTATTGTGGCACAAAATAGACCTTTTGCCTTATAAATATTTTACTCTACCTGCCATTTACATTTTATGATATTTTTGCTGGCTGCCATTGTCTAGCCTATCAGCCAACATGTCTGCAACAGAAAGTTCCAGGTGATTCAACCCCAACACGTGTTAAGAGGTCCAAGGTGTGGGAACATTTTGAGGAGAATTCAGTAGATGATGGTTTTAAAGCTGTTTGCAAGTATTGTCAGCTCCATTTAAGCACTAGGTCGGAACTAGTAGCCTTATATCCCACATTTCTAAGTATTGCCATGCCATTGGGGAAGTTGAGAGGAATAGATTCACAGCCACCATGAAGAAGAGCATAGAAAATTTTGTCTTTGACCCTCAGTTTAGTCGTGAGCGTATGATAGAATGGGCCATACATGCTGAAATTCCATTCAACAAGTTTGATGATCCTTACTGCAAACCATGGCTCCAATCCATGCAGCCAACTGTGATTGCTTTGGGGCGACAAACTGTTCGTGATGATTGTCTAAAGAAGTATCAGAAAATGAAGCAGGATATTCACAATGAACTTGAAAACCTAGACTCTCGTGTGTGCTTGACCTCAGATTTGTGGACATCGATTCAAAACTTGAGCTACATGGTGGTCACAGCTCATTATATCACTTCTGACTTTCTGATAAAGAAGAAGATAATAAGTTTCAAAGAGGTCAAGTATCCACACACAAGATTTGCTATTGAAGAAGCACTTGTGAGCAGCTTGACTGAATGGGGCATAAGAAGCAAATTTTTGTAACCTTGGTCTGTACTGATGTTCAGAGATGCAAGCGCTCGCTAGCAGCCTTGTCAATACTGATCCGTCAATACTGAACTCAACCAGCCTAGCGTTGGTCTGTACTGATGCATGCTTAGTACAAACCGTGGGTTGGGATGGTTTGTTATCAAATGGATTGGACCCGTGGGTTGGCAAATGGACAACAACTCCTGTGACAGTTTGGTTGCCACTGTGTTTGGATTAGTTTGGTCTGGTGACAAAAAACTGCATGCACAGATGTGGATTGGTGTGGGTACAGTTTGGGTTACGGCCCATTGGTAGGGCGAATGTTCCCGACCATGAGAGGAGGAGTAGGAGAAAGAGACATACCGTGAAGCTAAGCCCTTCTTAAATAAGACGAGTGATCAAACTCAATGTCAAAAAATTCAAAAGACTCATAATTTGTGATGGAGGTAGTACTTCATATGTGCAGTAGCAGTATCTGAATAGATGATATATTGCTATATATTCATGCAAGTCACGGCGGTTTTTAAGAGCGCGTTCGTAGATCTTTTGACTTAATTTTGGAGCTGATCAGGTCCCTGCTAATCAAAATAGAGAAGACCCAAATTTTGGCATGGGTAACGGCCATACACGCGGCTCCGCGCATGGCCACTCGTACATACATCGCACGTACGCTTGCGTATTAGCAGCTAGCGCGGTCGCGTATATAAATACTCGCTCCATCGCAGAGCATATCATCCATCAGCGCAGCACAATGGTGGCTTCCAAATACTGCAGAGTGTCCCCCGCCATCGCCATGCACTAGTAACGAAATGATTTTGCGTGAATCTGAAAAATATTTTTCGTGGCGGGCACATAGTTTGCCCGTCACGGTTAATACCCCTCATTTTACGTGGCGGGCGTTATTTATTTACCGTGGCGGTCATATTTGCCCGTCACGAAAAATGGATTAACCGTGGCGGGCATTTTATAAAGGCCCGCCACATAAAATCCCGTGACGGTCACGTTAAAGAGGCCCGCCACGCAAAAGAACTCCGAGGCCCACAACCAAGCCCAAATCCGAATCCTATCGGGCCATATATATTAAGCTACTAGGGTTTCACCGGCTCCCATTCATTCTCCCTCTCCCTTTCACCGGCGCATCTCTCTCCCTCACCATCTCGCGACCCCAGCTCCTCCCCTCCCTTTCACCGGCTCTCTCATTCCTCTCTCGCAGCAGCACGGACGGCGGCCGCCCCCTCCCATCCACCGGCGGTGGCCCCCTTCCCCGACGACGCGCAACAGCGGCAGCGGCCCAAGGAGCGGCTCCAGGAGGAGATGGCAACACGCATCCATGCCCGAAGCGGCTCAAGGAGGCGACGACGGCGAAGATCCAAGGCGGTAGCGGCTCAAGGGGCGACGGCGACGCGAATCCCTCGCCCTCTTCCTCCTCTACCAGGTGCGGCCCGGCGCGGATCCGTGTGCGAGGTGGCGAACGGCGTCGGATCCAGCACCTCGACTGCGAGTCCGGCCTCCCAGCGGTGGATCCCACTTCCTGGCCGCAGATCCGGCGACCTGGCGGCGGTAGCGGGCTTCGGCGGCGGATCCAGGCGGTTCGGTTGCGGATCCAGGCGGCCCGGCGGTGGATCCGGTGGTTCGAGGCTACTGGGCGGCGGATCTAGGCGGTTCGACGACGGCGACGAGCGGGGACGACGGCGGGGACGACGGCGACGAGCGGGGACGACGACGACGAGCGGGGACGACGGCGGCATCGGATCCCGTACGGCGGATCCGGCGGCGGCAGATTCCGGGCTCAATGCCGGGCTCGTCTGGGCCTGCATTGGGCTCGGTTTTTTTTTTTTTTATTTATTAACCGTGGCGGGCCCTTTTGCCCGTCACGCATAATCACCCATTTTGCGTGACCTTAGCTTGGTGACGGGCCTGCCCGCCACGCAAAACCATTTTCGCCCGTCACAAAAAAAAACCTTTCGGTAGTAGTGATGGTCGCCCTGCTCGTGGCTTCTGCGGTGGTAGCACCATCCCACGGTGCACCCCCTGCCGCTGCCGCTGCCGCTGCTGGCTCGGTGACTATCGCTGTGCCGGCTCCGGTCGGCCGCATTCAGCTGGGTGTTGCAAGTGTTTTCCAAAAGGGAAACAACAACGTGATTCAGCGCCCCTGAAGGAAAGTGTGACGACAATGATGAGGAGAGCATCACGTTCGCGATAGGGGCGTAATAATAAGCTTGTGTATAATACATGCAGAATAAAGTAGTAGTTCTGCTTATACCAATGTACTCGCTCCATCATAACATGTGTACGTATATGTATGTGATCCTCATCAGCTATGAGCTAGCTAGCCATGCATACGGATATGCACAGTACGTACGTACGTGTGCGTGGAATCCTGCACGGCCAGCAGTTGTTGGTCTCTCTGATATATATGATGATGTATGAATATAAACTATAAATTTGATCAACGATACCTCTTTACGTGTATGCACGGCCGGTCCATCCTAGCTACGTCTCAACACAAGTCTTATTTTTGTGGGAGGATGTTGCGGTAAACGGAACCGATCGGCCACACTTGGATGCATGGAGCATGTATGTATCATCGTGACATCTTGTGATACGGCCGCCAATATATATATATATACCAGATAAAAAGGTTCGTATGTAATTGGTAAAAATCGTTTGGCATTTCGTCACTGCGATTCAGTGATGGGGTCAGACCCCAAGGCCCCGATCAGGATCACTACCGAAACTTGGCAGTGCGTATAAAAAAGGAAGAGCATCATTAGTCCATTAACATTTGGTCGAGGGTTTCACTTTAGGTCAATCAACTATGAAAATAGTTTTTGGGTTTATAAACTTTTTAAGTGATGCATCTATAGTCCATATCCCCTTAGTTTATGGTTTTATTATACGTAAAACATCCCTCTATTTATTTTTCTTTCACATGTGTACCCCTCGAGGTTGTACGGCGCCGAGCTCTCCTCCGTGTTAGCTTATTGGCTCACGGGGCTCATGCCCATCGAGCCCAACAAGCTCTGGCTCTACCTTGAGCTCGTGCAGTCCGTAGTGATGGTAGTCATTCACTTATTAGTCGCCTTGTCCTCGCACAACAACCTTAGCCATGAAGCCAGGCCCGACAAGTCGAGCTCTCGGTTCGTCACTGTCGTGTACCGACTCTAGCCACACCTGTCGACCACGTTGTTCCCCTACTTCATCGCAACATAGCTCAAAAGTACGCTCCTGAACCCGTGAAAGCTCCATGCGTGCCACCCACCGTTGCAACCGGTCGTCGTGCAGCTCATGCCGGTGGCCGCCCTCGCACTGCAGCACGTCGTCCTAGCTAGATCTCCTCCCCATGAGCCCATGCTCCACCTCCGCCCGCTCGGCGGCCGTATACCACAACTTAGTACCCCAGTGCCTCACCAAAGCGCTTCTAGAAGGAGAAGCCGCCATGGCTGGCCTCCTACTTTGCGCGTCTTTGCCCGATCGAAGCTTCGCCCCCCCCGGTAGCGTCCGGAGTTGGGAAGTCGACAGCGGTAGCGAGACGAAAAACCCAATTGTGTGGGCGAGGTTGCTGCTGCCGTGGTGTTGGTGCGTTGCGTGACGCATTCCCATAGAAGCCACAATGATTGAAAAAACGAAGGAAGGGGGATTCGCACCGCACACAGAAATATGAGAATAATACGGAAGGCCGTGGTGGCGTTATCCGCTGTGATCTAGCGTTTGGCGAAGCCACGAAGGGAGAGTAGCAGATTGAGGCATATACGTCCGATTACGATGACCTTGGTTGGGCTTGAGCATGGAGTACCCTGTAGCTCCGCTCCTGCGTGCGGGCATGCAACTGCGAGCTTGAGGGTTGCGGGCATGCATCGACGAGCGTGAGGGCTTTGCAAGCATGCGTACAGTGTACATCCTATAGAGGGGTATGCATATGAAACAAAAAGAAATCGAGGGATGTTTTAGTAAAATAAAAACATAAACGAAGGGGTTCGGACCATAGATGCATCACTTAAAAAGTTTATGGACCCAAAAAACCACTTTCATAGTTGATGGACCTAAGTGAAACGTGGCTAAAACATAATGGACTAATGATGAATTTACTCAAAAAGGAATATAAAGGAGGATTCAGCGATGCTCGGGAGGAGGCCCGTGCTGCCCGCTGACCCAGCGCCCACCCTCCAGTGCCGGCTAATGACATGATCGGGTGCGCCCTGTAGGAACGCACGCACCTGCCCAACATCTCCCGTCGCGCGCGTGTCGCGGGAGGGCAATGCCTGCCACACGCCGCAGAATCCAACCAGCTAGGGTTTGCTTTCTTCCCCGTCTATCTCTCTCTCTCTCTCTCTCTCTCTCTCTCTCTCTCTATAGGCCCACGAACATTCCCTACTAGTAATGAATGCAACGGCCCGTCTACGTCAGAAGGAATCTGGCCCAAGGCCACCACTAGGCCAAATGCTCCCAGACACGTCGCAGACCGTGGGCCTGGTGATAGGAGGAGGCGAGTTGCTGATCACCTCATCTACAAGCTTGGAGGAATTGACAAACACGTCACCTTTTTATTTTTGGCCAAGCAAGGGTCACCGTTAATCGGTACGTTAACGTTGGCGGTTTTACGCAACCCTAAAAACCGCCCGCGGTAAATCCGAGAAAAAAAAAAAAAATCAAACCCTAACCCTAATGGGCCTAAACCGCCGGCGGCCCAAATCTAGGCCCATTAGGGTTAGGGTTTCGAGCTCCGCCGCTAGCACCTAGATCGTGGTCGGGGGTCGCCGGATCGCCTAGGTGGGGACGCCGGATCGGGGTAGGGGACACCGGATTGACCTTGAACCACCGTCGTCGGGTGCCGCCAGTCGTCGCCGAGGTGCCGCTATACGGCGCCGCCGTATCCCGTAGCTAGGTGCCGCGCGTCGGAGCCGCCGCGCGCCGCCGGTCGCCGAGGTGCCACGCCCGCGCCGCTGATTCCGCCCGCCCGGTTGCCGCATGCCTCGACCCGTTGTGCGACGCAGATCCCGGCCAGGTGCCGCGCCGCCGGATCCCCCGTCGGGTGTCGCGCGCCGAGAGACGTGAGGAAGGGGAGAGAGTGGCGGGGCCGCCGGGTGCCGTGGCTGAGAGAAGAGGTTGTGCTCATCGGTGAAGGGAGGGAGAGAGCAGAGGGAGGGAGTGGAGGGGGGAGGGAGGGAGAGAGCATAGTGATGGGTGCAGCTGAGAGAGGGGGATGAAACCCTAGGTGGTTGTGCTCAGTTTTATATGCTAGAGAAATTAGTGGGTTGGGTGCTTTGTATTGGGCTTTGAAATGGTTACCGGACTAGGCCAGATTAACCGTAGCGTTTTTTTTTTAAATAAACCATTATGGTTACTTTATTTACCATGGCGGTTTTCTAAATAACCCCCACCGTTAATATTTTAGAAGTGTCTTGTAAAAGAATTTTTTTTTTTGTGCGGGAGAGCTCACGCGCGTGTTTGTGTGCAGTCATCGCCCGCTCAATTTTCTTCCAAATAAATGGAGAAACATTGACTTGTCGATGGGTGCACGGACACGCTCGTGCGCTCTGATGCCAGGCGTGTCCCGCAAACGGACGCCGTGTATATTATCCGTACGTACTTGCAATATCCATGCAAATCACGGCGGGTTTTAAGAGCGTTCGTGGACCTTCGCGACTCTTTTGACTTTCCGAGCTGATAGATCGCTTGAACTTCTAGATGCTCTAATCATACCTAAAATAGAAGGGGTAGCCGCCTCCAATTTCGGTATATAGCTAGTACGGACATGACGAGCATACGCGGCTTCACGCACGGCCACTCGTACATGGCACGTACGCTTGCGTATAGCCGCGCGCTAGCTGTCGCGTATGCATATATAAATACCCGGTTAGAACGGCATGAAATGACCCAGCCAAGATCGATCGAGCGAGTATACCATCGATCAGCTAGCGCAACACAATATGGGTTCCAAATCCTCCAGGGTGTCCGGCATCGCCGTGGTCGTCGTCCTGCTCGTGGCTTCTGCGATGATGGTAGCACCATCTCACGGTGCACCCCCTGCCGCTGCCGCTGCCGATACTGGTATCGGCAGCGTGACGTGACCGTCACTGTGGCGGCTCCGGTTGCCGAAGTTCTCAAGGGCGTTGCAAACAGTTTCCAAAACTTCAACGTCCCGGGTAACACCGCCGAGGCGAACATCACGTTCAGTATATTTGGGGCTAATGCATGATATGGTATATATATACAGAAGAATAAAGTAGTGGTACGTACCGCACTGCTTTTTGTACTCGATCATCACACATGTTTACGTCGTATATATGTGATCCTCATCAGTTGTTGTTGGTCTCTGCTGATATACATGATGTATGAATGAATAAACTATATATATTCCATCGATGCTACCCGTTTACGTACGTGTATGCTGCACGGCCGGTCCAGTCCTACATAGTAACATCAACACGTACATAAAGTCTTGTGTTGTTGTGGGATGATGTTGCGGTAAACGGAATCGATCAGCGCCACTCTTGGATCGAACTGAGTATATCGTGAGTCGTGACGTTGCCTCGGGACACCAAGCAGCGATCGTCTGGTGGTTTCTGGGCCTGCTAACAGCAGGATGAATCCAAGTTGGACCAACAAATCTCTAGTTACATAGAGGCCCACGAGTAAACGGGCCTAGTCCGGTTTCTAACAATTCTTCATCTTTTTAAAAAAAATAAAATAAAGTAACGAATGCCCCTGTGACTTCATCACATATATATGTGGACACCCTTGTTAAACTTTCAATAGTATAAGCTGGACAGTAGGATTTTTGTCTATAACTCTTTTTTTCTCAAAAGTGTGCTTTTACCATTAGCACGTACTTTATTAAGTAGAAGAATAGAGATTACACAAGATTCACAAATAATCCAAGGATTACCAATAAACCCCATAATACAAACAAACAACAAGAAACGAGTGGGACCTCCACTAACAACACCATACAAGTGAGCCTAATAAAGAAAACTCAACACTATGTAGGAAGCGGTGTGCTGTAGGTGCGAAACCAACGACCTCAGAGGCCAAGCATCCACCAGAACTAAGACAATCGATGCGGCAAAGCACCCGCGGATGGGGTCACCACGCTCCCAGTAGCAAAGCATTGCGTGGGAGGAGACCTAAACAACACAACGATCGACGTGGGAAAGCATCCGCGGATGGAGCCCGCACGCTCACAGCAGCAAAGCATCTGTGTGGAAGGAGGCCTAAGTAACAACAACCACCACCGGGAGTACACAATTGTGCACGTGGACAGTTGACTGAAAAAAAAACTGAACCAGCTGCACGCATACCACGAGCTGAGGACATGTAAATCTCTGACAAGCAAGTGTGACGATCGATGGCTAGCTACATGTCCATCATCAGAGATGACACGTGAACAAACGCAACAACCGTTGATATATACTTGATGCACCATCTCATATGCATTGATCTCACGCTGTCACGCAGGCGGAGCACGTGCATGATGACTGATCGATGAGCATCATATTGCCAACACACGCTGGATCGGTCGGTAGCTAAATAGTAGCTCATGTTCCCTTTCATGATTAACTGTACTTGTGCACCAATAAAAAGGTGCTTCGGCATTTATCAGAGAAAAACAGTGGTGGTTCAGACGTCTCGTCGATCGTCGTCGTCTCCAATAATTGCTGGGTCTATTTCTCGAGATGCAAAAGATCGGAGCTGTCAATATTCTCTAGTCTGTTTAATTTCACATTTACAAATGAAATTTGTACTATGAGTTCGACAGGCCAGCGAAATATATATACTTCTTCTTCAGTCTCAAATTAATAAAGTACTCCCCATTCTGTCAAAAAAAAAAAAAAAACACTATCGCAAGCATGATAGATGACCTTCTAAGCCTTCACGGTGTAGTCTGGACAAACATAAACAGACATATACATATTTGGAGATAAGAGGTAGTACTAGTATGCAGGAAAAAGGTGCTAATAAAATAGATCTGAATCTCGGTGTGTCTAGGGCCCAAAATTCCTTCCCAAATTTTACTATGCAAAAGAAGATTTTCTATCATATCAAAAATGCCGGTACATTTATCGAGTACTAAATGTAGGTAAATAAAATAAAATAATTACACAGTTTAGATATACATTGCGAGGCGATTCTTTTGAGCCTAGTTACGCCATAGTAGAATAATATTTACCACTAACAAACTAAACGTGTTACGATTATGCGATGTGACATGTGTCCATCCCGTCTAAAATTTTGGCCAAAATTTTAGGTGCTTAAAATAATGTACGTGTGCCTATTCTAGCCTCACACAGTGTCACAAAAGGATGTTGGACTTTTATTGTTAAAGAGTCAACGAGTCCTCTGTACAGACTGTGCTACGAAATTTCAAACCTTGCGTGTCTGCAAAAGTCACATGCGGCCATGCATGCATGTCTGTACTTGTTTCTGTATTCTTCCTCTCAGGTCAAGCATATATAGATCGTACGTACTCTAATCGACGAACTGTGTACCTATCATTAACTGTACTTATCATTTCAACTGAAGAACAACTAAGAAGTAGAATAAAAGAATTAACTAGAGAATTATAATTATAATTATAAGTCATACTAGAACAGTTTGTGGAAATTCCAAGCTTGGAATGTGCCCGTACATTGGGTTTGGTACTTTTTCACCTTACGCAGAAGATGAGGGAAGTGGATGGTGGTTTGCTAATAAAGGATGAGTGGCTGTAATAGCCTACTTGAGCATGTAATTTTCTAAAGTCCCCTTACCTTTTTTTCTACCATCTGCTCCACAAACTTCACGGTGAAGCTGCTCCATATGGTAGAGTTCATGGAGCAGGCCTTAAAAAAAAAAGGAGCAGAGCGGTACCAAACACCCCCTAAAAAGTTATGCGGGTCACCAAGTATGTAGTTTTTTTTTTATTTACCTAACTCTCTAAGTTTAGTTTCTGTCTCATGAGAAGTCCAAAAAAAAGAAACAAGATTCTATGATAAGAAAGTTGTAGTTTTGTGATACCAATTAAGTGTCAAAATATTTAGTTCTGTGGAATGTACTAAGTTTTATTTGCTTTGCATGTCTCATGAATGGCATACATACAACATCATGTACACAATTTGATATATGCAAATATGTGCAGGCAATACAAAGAACCAACATATCTCTCCACTTACCAACCCTACCACAACGCCACACAACGCGATAGTGATGCAAAAGCTAGCTAGTGCACAATGATTTAGTCTAACAACCACACTAGCTAGAGCTATACAGTAGTGTACAATATATACATCCTAACTAACAATGTTTAATTTATATATTCTCATTCATTCTTTTTTTTTTTTTTGAAAGAAAAAACACATTACGTCATGTTCATTTTAATATAGTTCGGTGATGCATCTGAAGTGGACCGATGGAATAATTTTGATTAGCTGAGGCAAATCAACCAAGATGTAGCTAGTGGAGTGAGTAGCTCGATCGATCAGTTTGCTCTTTCGGAAGCTTCTGCAAATGGTGGTGGTGGTGGCGCGTGATGTGTGTGCAATGTCGACTGCAGGCGACTGCCCAACGGTACCGTGTCGGTGATATAGGCAAGCGATCGAGCAGTTACACACTTTTCATGCGTGTGCCTTTTTTTGAATGGAGCCGAAATCCTTTGACAATTCCCCAAAATGAATAAAGTTCGTGCGCATCGTATTTTTAAGCTACTAGAATAGGACACCGAGAGAATGTACCAAAAAAAATTATTTGTCACGAGGTATCATCATGCTAAAAGCGAATTTATATTACCATATATATTTGAGTTTGCTTTTAAGAAAAAAATATTAAACACACTCCTGTATGTTTCATGCTTGAGGCTAGACATATACTCCCTCCGTCCCTTTGAAAGTGTCGTTGGAAAACCATGTCCTCTTCACAAACACGCTTTCCGGACGACGTTTTCAAAGGGACGGGTAGGTAACATGAAAGTGACTTGTAGGCCCGGAAGTAACCTAGCTACTCGCGTGGAATGTACAGTATATAAAAGCTAGGGAGGCAGGCTTGGTGGGAAAATCTGGACCGAATTAACACCTTCAACAACGAGACGTGGACTTTGTTTTATCATATTCTTGTTTGTTGGGAGATTTAGAAAGGAAAGAAATGCTCATATTCTTGTTTGTTGGGAGATTTGGAAAAGAAAGAAATGCAAGAGTTTTTTTAGCACAAAGAATCGGCACCAATGCATATCCTCCAGAAGATCAAGGAAGAGGCTTGCCTTTGGGAAATGGCGGGAGCAAAAAATATCTCCAAGTTGTTACTGCATGAGTGACTGTGATCTCCTGTGACGAGTTTTCTTTATACATAATTTGTATATATTTGTACTCTGCCTTTCTAGATTCTCTTCTTTTTAATACAGTAGCCAGCTCTACACGCATGCGTTTGAATGCCGGAAAGCCGCAAACAAAGCTTGGTGGTCGTGGTCGTGGTCGATCAGCATCAGCCTGGTGATCGTGTCCTTTCCGCCGGCCGTGGAGTCCAGTCACGAACGCAATGCAAGCACAGTGCAGGTAGCTAGTAGTAGTGGTTGTACCGACGAACAGGAGGGAAAAGGTTGTCATCGATGGTAAATAATAAAGGTGACGGATCCAATTCATCCGGATGCATGGGATGGGAACTGGGTATCTGTATGTAATGTGAGGTGAGCTCAGGCGTTTTGATCGAGCAGCTGCGTCTCATTTGGCCCATGCACGCGCATCATTCAGCGATGATGCATGAATTCTTTTACTACTTCCTTCCTTCCTAGAATAACAGTACATCACTTTTTTTTTAAAAAAAAGTAGAGCCTTTTATTAGGTCCGTTAATTCTCACATAAACTTGACTTAAATTATATGAAAAATATTAACATTTGTGAGACAAAATAAGTGTTGTTAGATTATTTATGAAATATATTCTCATAATAAATCGGTTTCTTTTTTTTGCGATTTAAAGAAGACTTATATATTCGATAATAGTTGGGTACATGTTACAAGCACTCTGGAATATGTTATACATATATCTAGAAACTGATTTCAATCTAATTTGCACCGATAGCTCCAAATCTCAAAACCAAACCATTTTGACGGTTTGTATGGATGACCGCATAGGCAAACACTCGGCAACAACAATGGGCCTAAGAACAGATGCCCAATGGACAACATTCCTATTGGCGGAGTTGAGAAACTTCTTCTTACTTACGCCTACCTTCTTCTTTTTTTCGGCCACCGAAGAATGAGAAAGACGGATGTGAAACTTATTCTCCCTCGGTCTTTCATCGTGGTCAGATCTAACCACAATAAAAAGAGAAAAGTCCGGAGAAAATTATTCCATGACAACGACATCATCTCTACATTGATGTCGTTGCCCAGGTAAATAGTGGTCTCTATGCCATTAAGCTATTGAAGTTGTTGATACCATAGATGCCGTTCTCATCTTCAACAGATCTGTCATGGAGAAGACGGTTCCACCTTGCCCCTCGCATCGCCGAGAGAGGAGCATGCAGAACAGATAGTTCTCCAGTACTAAGAAATTTGGCATGGAGACCCTAAAGATTCAATTTCAATCGAATGAAAAACTTACTACAAAACGATGGATCTCCACTTCCTCCGCCCCCCGCAGTGGTGGAGGCGGAGGTGTTGCCAAAGGGAGACGCGAGGGCCAACACTCGCCTCAAGTGTAGATCACCGGCAAAATAATTCTGTGCCTATGTATAGTAAATTGGTTTGAGACATAAATGCTAATACTTTTTACTATAAATTTGGTCAAAGCTAACGTAGTTTGTCTAGTAGTTGAGGGAGTCTTTTTTCTAAAAACATCTAGGGGTTGTTTAGTTGGTGAGATATTTTGGGTCCTGGCTATCAGTAGCATTTTTTGTTTGTTTTTTTCGAAAGGACGGCAAAGTATTTGGTAATTATTGTGCCACTATGGACCAATTAGACTAAAAAGATTCGTCTCGCACTTTCTAACCAAGTTATGCAATTAGTTTTTTTTAGCACTCGTTTCGCTTTTCATAAACTAAGGCCTTGTTTAGATTGCTAAAGTTTCTAACATTTTTCCCACTTTTTCTCCATCACATCACATTAAATACATCAAAAGACATATGTTTGGAGTATTAAATGTAGGAAAAAAAAAATAACTAATTACGCAGTTTAGATGTACATTGCGAGACGATTTTTTTTTTGAGCCTAGTTACTCCATGATAGGATGATATTTACCACTAACAAACGAAACATGCTACAAAGATACGATATGACATCTGGTTCTAAATTTTATCCATCTAAACAAGGCCTAAACCGGGGCATAGTACGTCAAAGTTTTTTTAAAGAAAAAGTTGATGAGCAACAGACCCTCAGCTACATTGTTTGGCATAGTACTCCTCCTGTACGAGTGCTTTTAATCAGTGGGTGTGTGTGCCCAATCATATCGCTTCTTCTTTCTTGCACGTCACTGCCAAGTCCGCATGAATCGATTGCTCCCGGCGGTCTGGACGCCGGCCAGACGTACAGTCAAACCAAACCTAACCATTGATGGCGGTAAATATCCGTCTCAAGAAAACTCGCAGGGGGGTGGGATCGATCTCATCGCGTCTCCTTCGCCGGCCGCCTCACACACTACCCGAAAGATTGCCACAGATTGCCACAGATGCCGGTCCTGCAGCAAGCGGGATGCAGCTAGCTGCTGCTGCTGCTCTCATTCACTGTTCTGCCGTGCCTGCAATCTACGTACGTATACGTGCTCGATGATCGGCATGTTGCACGAGTACATTTTTCCAACCAACAAACAAACACGTACGTACGCACAATGATTATTTGTGCGTCTCCACGCACTGTCTTTACCTAGCTACAATAGCAGGTTCGTAGTATGTTCCATCCCAATATCATATAAAACACCCTCAAAAAATATAAATAAATAACAAAATTAAATCCGACTTTTTTGAATTTTAGCGACTAATATTGGACACCATGCATCCATGAGTTTCCATTGAACACTGATTAAAACAAGACAAGAGAACTAAATATTCCCTTGTCCAACATATATGTGCCATCATGCATCTACACGTACTACTGTACTAGGCATGACCGTTGTGTCCTCCGTGCGTGTGCATGCATGGTACGTGCGCGTCTTTGACCGTTTATTTGGACCACATCGGACGGACGGTGTGGGCGTTTGGCACCTGACCAGAATCAGCTAGCCACCATCCAATTCCCAAACTTGGGCTAGCTAGCTATAGCTAGCTAAGGTCCGCTTTCGAAGCTCTCCAAGTGAACAAAACTTTTACGGGAACCATTTTTATTTTGTTTGAAATATATAATACTAGAATTTTTTTAAGTATAAGTACCAGTACCATGCAACATGGTCGGTGACATCATTTCAGAGAAAAAAGCAACCTTGTTTAGATGCACTTCAAATTCAAAATGAAAAAATAACTCCTGTAGCACTTTCATTTGTGTTTGGTAAATATTGTCCAATTATGGACTAATAAGACTTCAAAAAGATTCATCGGTGATTTACAATTAAACTATACGATTAATGATTTTTTACTTATATTTACTACTCCATGTATGTATCTCCGATTAATATGATGGAGAGGGGTGAAAAAACTTTTGAGCTGAACTACAGTAAACAAGGGCCCGTTCTTCTACTGTAGGTTGCACTTCCCTAGGGACTGAAGGTGTCACTGCAAACCCTGATGGCCCCACGTCTAACATTTGTTACTGTTAGTACGAAATTTGTTATTTTTTTAAGTTGGTTGTACATCGGATAGAAATTTAGTTACTGCTAGCTAGCTAAAATCTAGCTAAACACGTGTATAGAAATTCAGTTGCAATCTCCATTTTACTTCACTTCTACTGTGGATCTAGCACATCCGTTGTACTTCACTTGTATACTCTCACTGAAATGGATTAGGATTCTAATGCATGGGGAGGAGAGAAAAAGGGCTTAGAGACCAATAATAATAATAAAACAAAGTGTTTAGCTATAAATCAAGTTGTAAGACCCAAGCTAGTATAATAGTACCTTGTTGCCTCTTGTTGTTTATTTTTTGGGTAAGAATCCTTTTCTATTGTTGCCTTTATGCATGTCCCACTTTCTGATCTTTTCTAGTCCTTCTCACATTTACTTGACGTCTACTAGATCAATCATTACATTGGCTTGCATGTTCAATTTGTTGACTATTTTCTCCTTTCTTGTAGTACATCAACATTTACCTTACTTGTATTTGTCGCTAGTGAGAAAGTACTAGATTCACACAAACTGATAATTAGGTGGGTCCACATAGCTCCTTTTTTCTTCTCTATTCTTTACTGCCAGTGGGGACAAGGTAAATTAAATTATAGCATAAGGGCCCACATATTTAGATAGTGTTAAAGTTCAACCATTGCAGAGAAGTGGAGAGGTGAAAACGTTATGGGTAGTAAGTAATTTGTCGGACCGTCTATCCGATTGAAGAAATTAAGAAACAGAATAGTCAAGTAGGTAACCAAATCTAATCTAAATAGTATCGAAAGTTGGGATATATGATACGGATATGTAGCTAATTGCTAATATCCGTTAGTTTTTTTACTCGGATGTCTGACACTCGTGTACTACATTCGAGAAAAGTTTATATATAAAAAAATACCATTTATATACACGTATATATATATATTTCGGATCCACCAACTAAAAATTTAGCTAGCTAAATTTATTAGTTGCTAGGAATTCAAACAGTTAAAAGAGAAGCTAGAGTTAATTTGATTTTAGCTGTTTGAACCAGTTAAACTTAGCTAATAATTTAGCTGAATCTTTTTTTAGAAGAAAAATTTAGCTGAGCACCCAACTAAAAGCTTAGTAGTTGGGAGAATTTTTAGTTGGATAAAGTTTAGCTAGCTAAACTTTAGTTGGGTGCATAAAAAAAAATTAGTGGAAGAAGTGAGTTTAAGTATACTTTGCTTATCGTGCATTGGAATGACAATTGTCGGCCGCGTTGGAGCTGTATGTTGAGTTGCTGACGTTGAGACGAGAAGTCCTTTTTCGAATAACCCAGACGACGAAAAGTTTTTGAAAAGTGCATAAGAAAGCAAGGCGTGTAGAGGGTAGGGTACTAGGGTGACATCATTTTTTTCGCCTACTCCATCTGGGACGCAGAGAGAGACATCATGGGTAGTACCATGGACATTTCTGGTGCTCCGCGCCCCTATCGGATTCAGCAACGTTTTGTCACCAGTGATGATCGTCTGCTCTGGATCGGAGCGTGCATGGGGTGTGTTTAGCACCCAAAATTTGGGCCAAAATTTTGGGACGGATGGAACATGTATGTCACATCGCATACAGTATTTTAGCACGCGTTTCGTTTGTTAGTGGTAAATATTATTGCTTTATCCTATCATGACGTAACTAGGCTCAAAAAAGAATCGCATCTCGTAATGTACATCCAAACTGTGTAATTTTTTTTTTTTTACCTACATTTAGTACCCGATACATGTGCCGGCATTTTGATGTGATGGAGAATCTTCTTTTGCATAGTGAAATTTGGGAAGAAACTTTGGGTGCTAAACACAGCCATTGCCTAGAATTTTAACCTCCAGCAGGCAGCAGCATCTTCTCTTGGGTACTGCAGATTAATTTGTGTAACTTCGAGGATCCCGGGCCAAACAACAGAAACAGGGCAACACCCTTTTCTACTGATATGAGTAGTTTAGTAGCCTACAGATAGAGGCCGTCAAGGCTGTCTTATGCTTGGGCAACACCTTCAAGTCCGGAGGCTAGAGTATATAGGATATGCTTACATTTATCGTAACTAAAGTTTAGCCAAATAATTTATTGGTCAGGTAAAATGGCTGATAAGTTTTATAGCTGCCCCCATTTAGATCTCTACTGGTTGCTAAACTTTAACCCATGGATCCAAATAGAACCATAGTATATTTGGTCTAAAAATGAAAATTTAAAGCCCATATACTTTTTTTTTTGAGATTACACAGTACAACGCAGACGCTCAACACGCACGCACACTCACCCCTATGAACACGCGACAAGATCGAAACCCTACCCCTATGAGCACATTCAAGGACTGAGCCGGCAAATCTTGAAGTTCAAGTCACCGGCGCGCCTGCATTATCGACAGGGACGCCGCCTACCACTTAATGCACAGTGTCGGAAAATCCCGAAATAAATCCAGGATAAAGTGTCACACCCAGGATTTGGTATGTATCTCTGGAGTCTGTTCATGCAAGATCGATACAGTACTGAAAAGCCTGGCTCCACCTAAACCAGTGCCCATTTCGGTGGCAATCCACACATGCACCAAACATCTCCGGATTCAATTCACAGCTATAAAAGTCGCCTGCATTTTCACAGAGTTTGTGCAGCAGTTTAATTGAATGGTGGATGGCAGGCAAGGCATCATCCATCCACTGTTCCCAGCTCCCCCCTCCCTCCCTCCCTCCACCAAACTTTGGCCAAATTCACAACCAACCAATTTATGTCTGCAGCAAACAATTTAAAACCATGCAAACCAAGCCTACCCCACTCACTGACACACAAGTCACAAAAAGCACGAAAAGGTGCATGTATGTAAAAGGGAACTTTTTTCAGATAAGAAAGAAAGGATTAGAAAAATAAATAAGTAAAAAAAATGTACTGTAATCTTAAAAAAAGTTAATCAGTACTACTGTACAACGTTAAAAAAGCAACAGAAGCAGGATGAGAGAGAAAGGCTGCAACCTTGTATTGTAGCCACCTCCATGGTCACCCTCTCCTCTCCCTCTTTTCCATTCCACCTTCCTTCCCTCCTCTGAACCTTCTCAATCTCCCCTCCCCCCACGTGGAGTATAACACGCAGACACAGACGCCACACGCGCAAGCACATGAACCACCACCACCACCATCTCGGCGGCTCCACTTGCTCCCCTTCTTCCTCGCTCTGATCCTCCTCCTCGTGCACTGCTCCGCTCCGCCCGCGGCAACCACGCCGCCGCCGGCCCGGCGCATTCTTCGGGTAATGCTTCGTCTCCCTCCGTTGTGTGCGTGTGCCGTGTGTGACGGTTGGCTATCTCGGTTTCATCATTGGGGGGAAAACAATCGGTGCTTGGTAACCGTTATTCGCCGATTGAACGACGATCGCGCCGGGCGAGCTTGTGGCCGGGAATGGGGAAGTTTCTGTTTTCTCGGTGGATCTTTGCTGCTTTTGGCAGGAAAAGGGAACGGCTTTGATTATTGTTGCTCGTGGCGTGTCGGTTTGAGAGCTTTTTTGGTTTCTTGTTCTTGTTTCTGTTTCTCTGGATGGATGGACGAAGCCGGCGAGCCAACCTTGGCTTCTTGGTGCAGACACCTGGGTTTCCTGTCAACGCTGGGATTTTTTTTTTTTTTTGGGGCATATAAATAGGTGTGTTTTCGTAGCCCCTGCAATGCCGAGCAGTTAGTTTTTGGGCGATTCAAAAACGCGCTTAGGCGTAATCTAAAAAAAAGTTTTTGGGCGATTCAAGGCGCAGCCTTCGCCTTTGGAATCAGCCTGGGATTCCGGTGCGATTCGTTGGGTTCTTCAGCTGCTCAGGTGTTCCCTCTGATCAATCGCGTCAGTTCTTTGGGTACGAAAGAAATGCCATGGTTTTCGCAGGAATTTGTTGCGTTTCGTCTTTGATTCTGTTAGGATCTTTCAGCTGTCATCCGTGGGATTAGTGGGGACGTGAGTCCAAGTCTTTCGGGTTCTTGTTGGGGCCGAATCATTTTCTCTTCGTTTTCAAATGACTTTCCTTTTTTTTTTTTCTCTTCTTTTGGCGATAACTCTTTTATATTTTGAAATGTCCTTGGCTAAGATGGAAGACTAAGATCCAGGTCTTGTGCTAGTTTCAGTCCCTCTATCCATTTTGGGTTTCCGTGTTCTTTGCCTCTTGAAAGGTTAAACAACTTCTGCTAGTTGCCATTAAGTCAACTTGCTGAGCTGAAGAGTTCAAGGGAGCCATTAAAACTGTCCAGAATCTTTGTATTTATTTATAGTTTCTATCTGGAGTGCTTGCTAGTTGTTTCTGAAGACCTACAAAGTGCCAAAGTACTTTCATTCTTATACTGATGTGTATTGATATTTTAGATTTAGATTCCTTTTTTTGCTGTATGTTGTGCGAAGCAATTGCGTATATTATGAGCATAGATGTGTGATTTTTAATGGTCAAAAAATTGGATTTTGTTTGCAGGCTGTCATAGGGAGCGAGTGGCCTGCGCGTCGGTTATTGGTAGCCTGGTACTGGTAGGCCGGTCCAATAATATCATCTCCCTGGGCTTATTTGCCTCCTCCATTTGTCATCAGGTAGTTTGGGTTCCACGTCTTCATATTATTTGTGGCTTACTTGTGGTTTCTATCTTCAGATTCTAGAGATCTATTTGCATTTCTTTTCGTTTATACATCTATTTGTTATATCAATCAATCCATGTAATACTTTCTTGGTATGCTTAAAGTGTCCTCAAGTTGAGGATTCAGTACTCTGAACATCTTCAGTACCATTCCTACTTCAGAGTCTTCAGTAATAAGTGCTGTTATGATAATACAGAAAGCATCATAAATAAATGTCTTTTAGTTTCTTGCTTCATTTATGAAAGCTTTGTAGTTAGGGTGTAGCTAATCACTTGTTGACCTTTTTGTTGTGCAGCTTCTTGAAATCCACATTCTGGTCAAATGCTGTGAAGAAGATTCCTCTTGGGCTGAATAAAATCAGCCTATAACCACTATGGGTGCCTGTGTATCTTCAAGCAAAAAGCGGAGATCACAAAGATTATGCTGTATTTACAGGCGCTACCGTGGCAAGGTTTTAACCAATACGCCTATAGTATGTGCCAGTGATGTGGAGAACTTTGGTTCTTCTGGAGAAGCAGTCCATTTAGGGACTTCTGCAGCTACTCGGCGGAGATCCGATGGCTCAAACGTTACATTCCACCTCACACAATTGCAGTGGCATCACAGTGAGCTGGACACAGAGAATGGAAATGGTAATTGGAAACTTTTTGTTCCTGGCATATGTTCCAGTAATGCAAAGTCTAGCATTTTTTAAAAAAATGGGCTAAAATTCAGTATTTCCCTGTTGGTTCAGTTGTGTGCCAAGAAGAAGCTTGGTTCGACTGTCAAGATTTTGGGATCTGACTCAGATGAAGACTTCAGCAAAGTTGTCAATGGAGGTTCGTATTGCCTTTTCAGCTATTTTAATTGTTGTTAAAAGTATTGACACACATATTCAAACCTTTTTTGTTTGAAAGGGACATTTATATTCAGGTTTGATATTTTCTTGCAGACCTCCCTGCTATGTCAAATTCAACAGGTACACAATTGATGAAGTGTGAAGATGCTTCATCTATCGCTGATGCCATCCAGAAGTTTGAAAGGATTTTTGATGGTTCTAGTGTTGCTCAAGCTGTTGGACAGTACCTGAAAAGAGACGCAAACAAAACAGAAGCAGAGAGGCCTAAAGTTGCAAGCCTGGAAGCTTGTGATGTCTCTAGTGGAAAGGTTGAGGACTCAAAGACACGAAATGAGGGTATAAAGATTCTGACAAAACTTAGAAGAGCCGAGGATGCATGTAATACCTTGAAGTCCTCCAAAGATGGAGAGAAGCCTCATGAAAGCATCTTCAAAAGTTTGACACCAGTGTGCACACCTCGTCATGCTAACAAGGTCCAACCATTGGCAGTAGCAAGTCCACGGGGCCAAAAGAAGAAATCAGCTGTTGTCAGGCTTTCTTTCAAGAGGCAATCTTTCGATGGAGATCAAACTACTGAAATATGTAGGTTTTACTCAGATGTGTTCACCTTTTGTTTTCAGTGAACAGTGATAGCCAGGACTAACAACCTGATTGCTGCTAAATTTCTATAAATGCAGGTTCCTCTAGAAGATATTTGATTCGCCCACGAGCTGGATTATTGGTTCCACAAGCTGGTGAGAAAATTTCTGAAGGTTGTTGGTCTGTGCTTGAACCTTCGACATTCAAGCTGCGAGGGGAAAGTTTTTTCAAGTAAGAATTGCTGCACAAATGCATGTGATGTCTCATGAACCCTCATTTTGTACTGATTTATAGTTACTTGCAGGGACAAAAAGAAATCTCCTGCTCCAGCTTGTTCTCCATACACTCCATTTGGTGTGGACATATTCATGTCCCCGAGGAAAATTCACCACATTGCCCAGCATATTGAGCTTCCATCTGTAAAGCCAAATGACAAACTTCCTTCACTACTTATCGTAAACATCCAGGTATGATCACCAGATTTTCTGCCTTGAGATTTGACATGTTAATGATTCCAGTGATTACAAATACATTTTTATGTACACATGGCATCCATTGGGCCAAACACACCGGTCCTAGGACCAAAGTAGAAAACACCCTTTCCACAGTCAGTTTTTCACCCCGCAAAGGGAAAGGCCCTGCGCCTTTGCACAATGTCCTCTTTGGTTAAGGAGGCAACGTGCTGTGCCGTCTTGAACTCATGCCTTTTCTTTCAGTACTTAATTGAGTGGCAGAGCTCCTGCTTTTTCTTTCAAAAAAAAAAAAAGAAAATTACAAATACTTGTTCCATGCAGATGCCTACATATCCTGCTGCTATGTTCCTTGGTGATAGTGATGGGGAAGGGATTAATCTAGTGCTATATTTTAAACTGAATGATAACTTTGAGAAAGAAATTTCTCCGCAGTTTCATGACAGCATCAAGGTAAACTTCTCCATCGTTGGATGATATCTCTTTTCACAAATTCCGATGCCTATTAATCCATGGATGAAGTTTCTTGAATTTGTCTCTTGGTTTGATTGTTTTCAGAGACTTGTAAACGATGAAATAGAAAAGGTTAAGGGTTTCCCATTGGATTCAACGGTCCCCTTCAGAGAAAGATTGAAGATATTGGCAGGGTTGGTAAACCCAGATGACATGAATCTGAGTTCTGCGGAGAGGAAGCTTGTTCAGGCTTACAATGAAAAGCCAGTCCTCTCAAGACCTCAAAGACAACTTTTATGTGGTAAGTTGATTTGTTCAGTATGGTTCTACTTCCCTCCCTTTCATCTTGACTCTTATGATTTGTGGGGTTGATGCAGGGGATCAAATTACTTGGAGATCGACCTTGATGTACACCGCTTTAGCTTCATCTCAAGGAAAGGGCTCAAGCATTCGAGAACGGTTGAAATATGGGGTAATCGATCTAGGCCTAACCATACAGGTAGGTTTATGGTCCTTTTCGCCTTCTTTTATCTGTTATGCATATTCATAGCATAAAAAGAAATACAATCTGCGAATTCAATATCAGCCGGAAAGTTGTTAGTAATATCCGTAGATAAACTCGACCTAAAGAATTGTACTTTCTCCGAAACGAACCATTTCCAGGCGTGAGAGCTCCCCGCTTAACTAAATATAGAACAGTATCATGGCAATACTTTCAATGTATACAACATTCTCGTCATCCCGTTAAGTTACAAATTGATTAATTTCTTGATAAGCCGAACACGCTGAATATTGACATGTGCCCGAAGCGGGAGGAACTTCCGCAGCATGTCTGTGCAAAGTGTAAGGTTAAACAAAGTTGATTTTGTCGATAACGGGCAAATACCAACACTACTGCCATGTGACGACGACTAAAATTTCAGCCAACACCAAGTAAACTGAAACTGGTGTTTACGCCAAGGACATTAGCATGTGCTCGCAAGTCCATTCCCACGAAAATTTGAGGGTTTTCCTTTGGTTGGTATTGGCAGTTGGAAGGGTGGATCGAAGCATTGCGGTTCCCGTGAGATGAACAAAAGTGTGATCTCATGCGTGTATAGTCTTGTTCTTTGGCATTGTGGTGTTGCGAATCAAATTCTGTTGTAACTTGGAAGTTGATTTGCGAATCCGGAATTTAGAATGCCAGCAAGATGTCTTATCAATGATATATTCATTCAAGAGTAAAATCTGCTGTAGCTCCTTGAACTTGTACCGATGTCTCATCCAGGTCCATGTACTTACAAAACTAGATAAACACATCCTTGAACTTGTCCCGACGTCTCATCTAGGTCCAAAACCAGGTTTGGTAGGTGGTTTTGCTATAATAAGTGGTTTTTGTCCTTTTCCTTTTAAAAACATTTAGATTGAATCTTTGATAATTCATAGTAAATTATAAAAAAATCATAAAATGACAAAAAAATTGGACTAGATCTACAAGTGAATACTTTCTCTACATCTATTTATGGGCGTATCCCCATTTTGCAAACTAGTCCATCAACCTCGTGCTCCCGAAGACGGCTAAATTCTTATATGGGATGTCAAAGCATTAGTTATTGCTAATGTCTTTGATAATAAATTTTTATTAAATTATATTGCTTTTTATCTTTGTTTTGTTAACACAATGCACTTGTTTTTCATCCATAACTTACTATATCATAAATCTAAATTTTGATTTCTTTTCAAAAGCCTTCAATTTAAGTTGAAACTCGCATGGGAGACATAAGCATAAGTTATTACTATTTCTAACTAATAAAAGGTACTTGTACTTAATTCATTTTTCACCTTTTCCTTTTTCTAACACAATAGATACTATGTAGTCTCCATCCGGTTGTGATAGTTGTGTCAATTATTGATCTCTATTGTTCATCGATATCATATTTTTTTTTTTTTTTTATAGCACGTCTATTAGCATAAACTATGGTTGTTGTGAATACTAACAACAATGATAATTCAGATGCGGATTTCAGTGGTTGCATAGATTATCTATCATGATAGTTGATAAATAATTAGATGCAAGTTTAGTTTAACTTTAGATTGATGGCTAAATTAAATTTAGATGCATGGGTTAAAGCTTATGTTGTTTTACATAATACCAAAGGTTATTATTGTCAATGATATTGAGTTTACCAAAAAGAGATGGGCATATGATTGTATTTCTACAGGCCACATGTAGTAATATCTGGTGCCTATTTTTAGATCACTCCTATGCTAGAAACTATGCGTAGTTTCTATACCTATTAATTTACATTGACACTACATATAGAAACTATAGTCCCAATGGATAGTTTGTACATAACAATTTTTTATCCAATCACATGTATTTTTCTCTCCATTCTTCACCGATCACATCCTTCATGTCTTGGTTCTCGTGTAGACATGGTTTCTAACTTAGATCCGATTTCTATGATTTTTGCTCTCTCTCTCTCTTCATTAACTACCTTGCTACATTAGCAAAACGCTTAGGTAACAACATAATTAATGTCAACAACATAATTAATGTCGATAGAAACTATAATGGTTTCTACATTGGGAGTGCCCTTATCTAGCTAGCTCTATAATTTGTCTTTTTCATTTGTTTTTGTAAGAATTAATGTTACTCCCTCCATTCAAAATCTCCATCATTTTAGCCTTGGGCCCAATAACCAAGGAGAGATTTGATTTGCATTCTAATAGGGAGCAGCGAATGAGCAGCACAAGCAGGCAAGGGGCAATAAATGCTCATCGAGTATGAGTGGTTCCTAGCGCTTGGGGACTTGTCCAACCCATGGTCCCAACCTAATACGATGGAGATTCTTGAGAATTATTTTTTTGCTTAGATGATGGAGATTTATGAATGGACACAGTAATGCTCCACTGCATTTCTAGTTATTAGGATTTATCTTTTTTTTTTCTAGCTATATGTCTACTTAGTTGAAACAACCCAAAGTTATATAAAATATATTGCATCGCTTTTTGTAACATAATAAATCAAATTATATCTTTTGAAGTTTAATATATTTGTTGTAATTTCTTGTACACACATTGAGTTGTAAATCTTTTGTTCCAATATTGATTTCTCTATGTTACTAAAAACGGGTTCTAGGTCTCTGCTTCTTTACAATGTGACATCTTTAGTTTACAATGTGATACTCAAGATGTTGAACTTTATTATGCTAAAAAAAAGGATGTTGAACTTTAATATATCAAAGAGCATCCTTTTTTTTAGAAAAGGTCAAAGAGCGTACTTTACGTTATTTGATTGTAGTTTGCAATATATACATTTATTATTTAAAAGTAGATTTAAGAGATATTTATGTTTATCTTGTATAACGGTCGAGGTGGATAACTTAGAGTTCACATTGTCTATAGTCTTTAAATTATTTTTTTAGGATAGTACAAATAATAGAGTAGTATCATATCTAGCCATGAAAATTAGTAGGGGAGAGTTTAAAGCTGGAAATAAAAGCATAAAAAATTATTTTACCTTATGTGTACTAAAGATTACTCTGAATCGAAGTCATCAATTAAAGTGTGATCCTTGATTGGATGGACATGACTCACATGCAAGCTACAAACAATGTCTTCTTCATCCATTATGGTGCTTGTTGTACAAAACAAATTAAAATCCATGAAACGATCAAATCTAGCAGATTGCGTAAATAAATTTGGGCAACCAATTTGTAGTAGCATCGTTGCAAGCAGCATCGATTTCAGTTCTCTATCTCCAGATGAAAACGAAAATTGGCATAAAATGCACCGTAACTTTAGAAACAAAAATGACAAATCAATTTGTACACACCACGCTTGCTACCATCATGGCTCATCTGCGTGATGGAGACATGGCTGCGCTCTTAGGTCCCAAGATCGATCCATCGCTGCAAGACTGCAAGACGTATAGTGGGAGTTAACCACAAAGCCTGTTTTTCCAAAATCCTTAACCATAAAGCCTATTTTCTTAATGCATAGAAGCAGTCTCAAACTCATATCCCCATTAGCTAATCACAAACTCATAAAATTTACACAATCACTTGTAATTATGTCATATAAAAGAATATTATTTCTCATGCATAGAAGCATAAAGAACTAATTTTTCAAGAAGGCGTGTCACAAACTCAAAACAATATATTCTAGATCTAAAGACATAAACAATTACCGGATTTATTACCTGATCTATAATGAAGCGCAAGAAGGTTGAAGCTCCCCTGGTGCCGAATCCAGCGACGAAGCCGATGAGATCTGGAATTCTGTATCTTCCTCTGAAGATGTTGCCCTGTCTGATCAGCAGACATGAAAACATGTGGAGGGATTCAAGAGCTTGTACGTACCCAGACATAAAAGAAGATAGATGCCATTAGCGGTAATCTAGCACATATGATTTTCTTTTACACGATCTTAATTTATGAGCTTGATCGGATTTTGAACAATGTCATATAAATAGAGTATTAAGATTCTATTGGATTTTTTTATTAAACTATTATTAGCTGATTTTATTTTGAACAGCAAACGTCACGTAACACGTTTGATCTGATTTTATTATGTTATAAAAAAATCTAATTTTATTAATTATTAATATATCAACTAACGGAGGTGAATCATTGTCCCCAATTATGCCGATATTTTATCAACTAACTACACGTGGGGCTGGTATTTTATTTAGAAAAAAGATTTTAGTTAGTATAATGTCAGATGTGGGTAATTTTATATAAAATAAAATAAATCCAATGGTTAAAGAAGGCTTAGTCTTTTGATTTGATGGCCAGATGTTTTGATTAATGTGGGATTTTCTAGCATTTATCTATTTTTATAGCGCGTTCGGTGAGGATTAACGTGAAGGCTTCCGTTGGAGCCTCCAATTAGTAATAGTAAGATAATGGCATATATAGACATTCGAAATGCACATGGGCTATACTAAGAGGTGGTGAATAGCTTAGTTACCTCTCACGTGTTATATTTTTGAAGAATTCTTGAATTAATATTTTTCTTATCACTATTTTCTTGTTATAGAGTTCAATTTCCAATTAGTATTTGTGTGCATATTTGAGAGATTTTTGTTTTGTTGTTGTAGAACGACAAAGATTGATAACCATGATTAAAAGAGGATATTTTTTATATTATTCTCATAATGGCATATATGGACATTCTAAATGCACAGGGGCAATACTAAGAGGTGGTGAATTGCTTAATTACCTCTCACATGTTAATATTTTTGAAGAATACTTGAATTAATATTTTTCTTATCACTATTTGCTTGTTATAGAGTTGAGTTTCCAACAACTTTGTATACTTTTCCATCCCCATTCATAATTTTCACCTGTGCATATTGCCTTCACATGTGCTCAACAAATGTTTCATGAAAACCTTAAAAGTCGTATGCTTGACTTGTATAGACGCGTGTATGCATAGCGACACACACATATCTAAGTTAACTTTTCATATGCTAATGATACCATGAGTGAATAATTTAGACCATTATAAAAGTGTTTTTAAAATCTTCTTCATAATTATCATCGAAGATAATTTAGATGAATTTTTATGGGTTACTTTATATTATTTTTCATAATAGCATATTTCAAATGAATATTAGAGGTCTAATTTAATTATTCTACTTGTACATAATATTGTAGTGGTGATATTCAAAATAGATTATAATGTAATGCTTGTCAATGCCAATATAGTAAAATGTTGATTATAGATAACATCATATTAACTAATTAGAAAAAAAAAAAAACTTGACTTATGTGTATGATTTTATTTGACAACACTAATCTGGTACACCACTCAATTAACATTTTAGATTTCTTTTTAAAATACCATATATTATATTGGCATGGAATGCCATTAATTAGCAATGATTGCTAATTGTAATCGGTAGTCCTCCCAATATATAGAAACAAATATATAATAATATTCTTTGTATCATCTCTAGTTCGATCTTGAATATATTATAATGAATCTGGTTTTTGATTGTGATAGGTGAATTGTATACTTTAGGTATATAAACTATGTCGCTATATATAGAAAGATTAAAATGATGCTGGAAAAAGGACTTTGCATTTGGAATTAATCTCTGACCTATATGAAGTCATGACATGGCATCACCCACCTACACCTTCAGGCTTCAGCACACCAAAAGTGGTCTTCTTTGTAGCTCAATGATCGTCATGTAGTAGGTGGTGTGTAAGGGAGTGATCTAAATTGTGTGTGCAGTTCCATGAATGTGTGCATGCTAACACACGACGTACGGGCGGCCGGCAGGTTCTCAGTTGCGTTACTGCATCATCTTTGTCGATGATATGTTGTGGCAGTTGTACATATATGCGCCGTCTGTTTGAGATTTACAATAGAAGATGAAGTAAAGATCAGATTGCAACTACTCCATGGGAGCCTGTGCTTAGTGTATATACCTTCGATTGTAAGGAAGAGCAACAAAACGTCGTGATTTTTTCTTTTCCATGGCTGCAGGAACTCCGTGTGATTCCACGATGAGGAGGCGGCGGCACAACAGGTTTCCACATGTGCGAGCGAATGGGCTAAGAGGAAGTACCGGAAGCATTAGGGCTTCCTCCGTAGGTTATTTTCTAGGTGATCTACCTTTATAATAATGATAATAATAATGAATCTTCGTAATGGCAATGGTGGGTAAATTATATTTACATGTAGGGGTTATTTTATTGTATCTTTATAATGGTTAACGTGAGTAATTTTTGCAAAAATAGAATAGATCCAATGGCTGTCATTGCTAGATGCAACTGGATTGATGGCCAGATCTTTCTAATTTTTGTGAGAATTTTAAGGATTTATCTTTTTTTCTAGCGCTTCTGGTGAGAATTAACGTGGTGCCTCCGTTGGAGCCTCCAATTAGTAATAGTAAGATCCACCAAAATAGCAGGCAAGTTGGGTTACCAATGAGGGTCATTTAATTACGCCATAAACACCAAGCTTTGGCTGCATGGGGCATTGGTTGCATGCCTAGTGCTATCAAAAAAAAAATTATGACTAAATTTGCTTGCTGCACAGCTGTTAGTCCCTGCATACCGTTAGTCTGCCAGCTTTAATGTCTCATCTTGGTATCTGTAAGGGAAAGCGTTAGATCTATGTTTTTCTGTAATTAATTGAAATAACTTGTAGCTGCACTTTTAATTATTTTATTAGACTAAAGTATATCATATTATATACTTAATGCGTAGATATGCACACGTGGAGTCTAACAAAATTAGATTTCTATTTTATTTTTTTAATTTACTATGATTTTTTTTAAAGATTCGGGCAAATAAATAAAAAAACGAAAAAAAAATAAAAGCTTCAAGTTGCAAAAAATTTTGTACTAAAGTATACCATATTAATATGTTCACATGTAGATCTACTCATGTGGAGTCTAAAAGATTATATATTTCATTTTATGATTTTTTGTGTAATTTATTATGATTTTTCAAATATCCAATCTAAATTGAAAAAGAAATAGAAAAGGACAAAACCACTTACTGTAGCAAAACCGCCTCCAAACCTGGTTTTGGACCTAGATGAAACCTCATGACAAGTTCAGGGACCTACTTACCTAGTTTTCCTAAGTACATGGACCTAGATGAGACCTCGTGACAAGTTTAAGGACCTATAGTGGATTTTACTCTTCATTCAATTTATACGTTGTCGACCTATTGAGCAGAGATATTGCTGAAACAAAAATTAGGGTTACCGACTTTCGTCGTTGCTAGCATGCATGTTTCATTTTTTTTCCTTTTTATATAATGGAAAACCAATCTAAAATAATATTTTAATGTTTCACAAAGATAAATTAAACCAGGGTGATGCTCACGTAGAACAAGAAAATCAGTCGAACAATTGCTGTGTATCTGGCCCAAATCCTAAACTGCACAAGGCCCATACGAATAAGTGAATAACGGTCCACCGCACGCTGTCACTTCACACGGACCTTGCCCAACATGTCCAGCCAGGTGCTCAGGGCCCTTTCTTCCCTCGCCTCGCGGCCTTGGCCACCAACTTCCCACCAAATGATTTTTTAACTAAAAATAATAAGCATCTTTACATTTGTATCAAGACACAAATAATCAATTCTTTTGCTAAGTACTAACGGTACAAATAATATATGAAAAGAGTCTACATCACCCCTCCCCAACTATAGTCTATAGGGGTGGTCTACTCAACACTCCTAACTATGAAACAGTCTAATCTGCTCGCTAAACTTTGCAAACCAATCATTTTACCCCTTGAAGCGGTTTTGAACGGTGGTTTGCTACAGTAACCGCTGATTGGATACGGTAATCATGGGTTAGCTACGGTAATGTGTTTTATCTTTCTTTTCCTTTTTAAATTTTGACTAAATCTTTGAAAAATCGTAGTTCCGTAAAAAATCATAAAATAAAAATCTATGTTTTTTTTTACTCCACATGAGTAGATCTAACGTAGTGGATATATAATATGGTATGCTTTAGTGCAAAGTTTTTGCTATGAAGTTTTGCTTTTTATTTTTTATTTATTTGGCTAAATCTTTAAAAAATCATAGTAAATCATAGAAAAATCATAAAACATAGAACCTAAACTGTTTGGACTCCACATGAATATATCTACATAGTGAACATATAATATGGTCTACCTTAGTCCAACAAAATAATTATAGAAGCTGTAGCTATGAATTATTTCAATTAATTAAAAAAATATAGATAACAAAAATTTTATACTAAAAGCGTATCATATTAAATGTTTCTTGTGTAGATATGCTCATGTGGACTCTATCAAAATTAGATTTTTTATTTTATAATTTTTCAGTGATGTAGTATGATTTTTAAACATTCAATCGAACTAAATAAAAAAGGGACATTTAATGAGGGACACCCAAAGTGACGTTCTTTTGGTCGGCGGACATCGTCTTTCTCCATATTTGCTAGAATACCTTTGTTGTTAGATGTAATTTAGCCCGCGGGGACAGGGAGAGAAACTCACCACCTAAACAAAACCTTAAGGCCAATGACAATAAAATTTTAATAACAAGCAAGATATGATAATTATACAAATCATCTAATACTCACTTCCGCAGAAAACCTAATTAAGGACATGGTATGGCGGACTTAATTATTTTTGATGTCATATCAAGTCCTTAATTAGGTTTTCTATGGAAGTGAGTATTAGATGATTTATAGATAATTATCATATCTTGTTGTTGTTAAAATTTCATAGTTAGTGGCCTTACGGTTTACTTAATGGTAAACTGTTTTGTCGGTGAGTTTCTCTCCCCTCGGTGTCTACGGGCCAAATTACATCAAACGACGGTGTGTTCTGGCAAATATTGAGAAAGACGATGTCTGCCAGCCAAAGAGCGTCACTTTGGGTGTCCTACGGACAAATGTCCCATAAAAAAAGACAAAACTGTGTTACTGTAGCTAACCCATGATTACTGCAGCAAATCTGCTATTACTGTAAGGATTTTTTTTAAAAAATAGACGCTCAAAGATAATAATGTTTGACTTAAGATAAAGCTAATATGTAAGTCTCACGATTGGCTAGGTTCCTTACGCATAGATTTTTCTTTCGTAGCTTGGCAGTTCCTAGTGAGGACACCACTAAGAGCATCTCCAACTATAGTCCCAAATCAAAGCCCTCAATTTAGATTTAGATGTCCAATCTAAATTTTTGTTGGCTCAAATTAAACTTGTACTCCAATGGTACCTCCCAAATAAAGACCCTAAAATTCATTACGAGGGCAAGAGACATGCCGTCGCTCGCGGGCCTCGGGCGCTTCCCTGCCAGCGCGCCTTGGCCGGCGCTCGCGCTTCGTCCTTGGCGAGCTGCATGCGCGCCAGCTGCTCAGCGCTCGTCCTTGGTGACCTGCATGCGCTCCCGCTGCGCCGGCGCTGCAGCTTCTCCCGCGCTGCCACAACTCGAACCCGACAAAGGGAGGCGGGGCGGACTGGCCGAGCTACGCACGCGTCGCTCTTCTCCGCCCGGCGTCCGCCCGACATGCTCTTGGACCGGCCAGCCAACTCGCAGTCTGCTCTCAACATGAGCGCGAACTAGAGAGCGGGCGCCGGCGCAGCTCGGACCCGCGCCGTCCGCCCGACCACCTGCCATTGCCTTCTCCACCCGCCCCTAACACCGGCCGCCCATCGCTTCGCTTGTTGTCCCGCCGTGTGTGTGCGCGGTTGTACTTTCGTTGTCTTCTTGTGGATGATGAAGCTTCACCTTGCACCACCACCGCCGGCACGCCGACGCCGACCTGCTTGACAAGGCCCGACGCGGCGGCACTGTCACGCATACGCCCGCGCAGATTCGATCTTTGCTCTCACGCCCATACCCGTTCGAGGATCGGCGTTGCGAAGTCGGCGGCGGCTTCCGCGGATGCCGACAGTGGAGCGCCGCGCGTCGAGGCCATGCGCGCCGCACGCCGAGCGTGACGGCGGGGGCGCGGACTCGGCCGTCAGCGCGCGCTTCCTTCCGTAACGCTGCAGCGGCGAACGCGGCGTGTCGTTGCGAGAGTCTCCGCCCAGCGCATCAAGGAGCTCCTCGGCGCCGCCGGCCGCCAGCAGCGCCAGCACAGCGTAAACGGACACCGGCGAGAAGAGCGAGGTAAGCGGCGTTAGCGGCGTGTCGGTGGCCGGTGCGGGTGGGGCAGCCCGACTCGGCTTCCCCGGCGGCGGCGGTAGTGCGCGGGGAGCATGCCTCCGTCGATTTGTGCCGTGGAGCGAGGGTGCGCGCGGGGCCCCCGATTGGGGCCAAGACGGCCGCGGCAGGGAAGACCTAGAAGAAGTCGTTCGCGACGACGCGCTTCCAAGAACCGGTCCTCCTCGCCGAGGGGGTGGACGCCGATGGGAATGTCACGGATCCTCCACCCACCGCGATTTGTTGGTGACGCGACGCGATCACCGGGCGAGATCCA
The DNA here is from genome assembly GCA_015847255.1 of Hyparrhenia diplandra. Lineage (NCBI taxonomy): Eukaryota > Viridiplantae > Streptophyta > Magnoliopsida > Poales > Poaceae > Hyparrhenia > Hyparrhenia diplandra. The sequence continues at coordinate 110,138 of JADLZK010001741.1, forward strand.
CGGACGGGCGACGCGACGACGGCGGCTACCACGGACGGCAACGCCGACGCGGCGTCGAGCTCTTCCACGATGGACCGCGCTAGCGCGGCACGGCTGCTCGCACCCGCCTCCTTCCAGACGCCGACGGCGGGGTGGAGAGGAAGGGCGGCGAGCAGGGGTGGACTCGCGCCGTCGGCAGCGAATGCGTCGAGGCGCGGGCTGGATGGGAGGGGAAGGGAAAAGTTGGTGGGACCAACCGGATGGGGGCTTTCAGATCCGAGGGGTTGAGATTAAAATTTGAGGGACAAGAAAATGGGGACTGAGAAGGGGCTCTATTGGAGTTCATTTTTGCTCCAACTCCCTAGAATTTAGGGTAGGGGGGCTGAGTAGGGGCTCCACCTGGAGTTGCTCTAATGGAGGCTAACCCCCTTAGTAGTTCTAGCACAAATAAAGTGATTCACATAGATTAGAAAATGTTGAGACTATTATTCACACAGTTCAAACTATCACTATTTGTAGATTGCACAAAAACTTTTTTTCTTTCATCATGCCTCACCTATATTTCCTCTATCTCTTCTTTTTTTTTTAGCATGTACCACCTCTCTCCTCAAGTATACGTATACTTGGCTTCATCAAATCACTCCACACTCTATGACGTGTACGGTTGGCCTGCTGTGGCATGGCCCCAAAGGCTGGCCATGCATCCAAACACCGAAAATTTGGCCCAATCTGGCCTGGCTAGTATAAAGTGCTCCAATCAAATACACTCTATAATAAGGATAGAGCACCTTCTTTTCTTATCTGATCCTACGCCATTTGAGCTACAAGTAAATAAAAACAACGTTTGTGAAGACCTAATTTGTCTACACCACGTGAAGCTTGTTGCAATCCCAGAGCGAACAGCAAGTTTTTATCTTCTTTTTATTGAATGAATACATTTTGCCGCCAGAAACACACACAATTTACGGATTGTCTCCACACAAAGGTGGCAATCATCTCACACCTATATCTATGGTCCATACTCGATAGTGGCACCACCGGTGCTGCTAGTTGACTGAGAATAGATTCTTATAGAAAAGACACTTCGAATCGCAGTAGAACAAACGTATTACTTTGTTCTAAGCATGTAAGTCAAACTTTTAAAGACAACGAAAACTTTTATTAACTCCTCATTGTACTGCAATAAACTTAAGCTCGATCTATCAGGTCACCTATGGTTGTCAGTATTTTCTTAAACAGTGCTTCCAGCATATGTCTTGGATACTTGATGCCAACGCATTCGTAGAACACGGTGAGTGTATACACTTCGAAACCCTGGGACCTGCAGTAAGTGATTTATGTTTTATTAGAAGATAAACATTATGTATACATAAATATAGGGATAAATTTATACAGAAATCTACGAGTTTGAATGATTCTGTATATTCAGATCATCATCAGCATGCTGGTTTAGGCATTATTACAGGGGAAACATTAATCCAAAGAAAACAAAATTATGTATGCGGCAGACAAAGCAACCAAACTACATGTTTTTATAGAAGCTGGACACTGAGAAAATTGTAGTGAATATGCGTTTCCTTTGTTTTTGTTCTTTCCATTACAATAACATAACTCTCATTTGGGTATTTATGTAACCCACAGAATTGCATTTTTGTAGTAGTAGTGAATAGGCTATGTCGAGGTATTCTTAGAGCAACTCCAAGAGACTAGTCAAATGGCTCTCAACTCCAAGAGACTAGCCAAGTGGCTCACCAAGCCAAATTTTGGCTGCTCAACACTAAAATAGCTCTCCAACATACTAACTAGGCTGTGTAGATGTATTCTTAGAGCAACTCCAAGAGACTAGCCAAATGACTCTCTAAGCCAAATTTTGGCTCAACAATAAAATAGCTCTCCAAAATACTAGCTATCCAACTCGACAAGCCATCCGGCACTCCAAATTGGCCCCTTCGCTGGCCAAGTTTAGCTAGCCAATCCAGCTAGCCACACTAGAAGATGAGATGTGGAGAGAGTCTGTTGGAGTGAGATGCTTAATATAGAGTGTAATCTTTATGGAGAGACAAATAGAGAATAATAAATAGAGTCTCTTGGAGATGCTCTTATTTCGTATAAACTCGTGGAGGAACTGTTTTAACTTCACTGTGCAACTTAATTTCTTGCCTGTGTTGTTCAAAATGTGTGTCACACTAGTCCAGTGTTCTTATTTTGTACTGCCACAACTAACAAATCGTTATTTGATCCTAACCAGAACTGTGTTATCCTAAATCACTAGGTACAGCAATGTCATTCATGTTGCGTTTGCAGTTATCACTTATATAGTGCAGAGAGTTTGAAGGTTACATCACTTAGAGCAACTCCAAGAGTTCCCCAAAAATATAACCCCCAAAGCTCTGTATTGGGGACTCTCTTAAATAATTGTTTCTATAAAACTAGTGTCCTCCACAGCAGCTCCCCAATACGTTGCACCCAAAGACAATTTAAACATGTCGTCACATCATCAATTAGTTACATGAGGATGATCCTAAAAATAGAATTAGTTGGCGCGAGCAGGGGTGGACGAGCGCGGGAGGAAGGTTGGGGGCGCTGCATGGCTCTGCATATACCGGGGGCGCCCGGCTAAATTATCAGAGCCACTAAATATTGGGGAAAGGTTTGGGGAGCTGTTGGACCAGTGATTTTCTCCTAATCATGCAAATTTAGTTTTGGGGGCTATTATTAGCCTTCTCTTGGAGTTGCTCTTACTTGTAACTCAGTGCAATGTCTGACCAGATAAAGATTGCTTTTGCAGTTAAACGAAACAACTAATGCAGCAACATAGTGAAATCAATTTACAGGGCATGAATCCATCATATATCTCTTCTTTGAAGCAATAAATTATCATGAACGAAATCTTTTATAATAAGCAAATAAATCAAAAGTAGGAAAACATAATATACTCAAGCATGTTCAAGCTTTGGAAAATAAACAAAATTTTGTCACAATCACCAACCATATGAACTTTGTGAAGTGGTAGTAGAAGTCCTACATAAAGGGGAAGAAAGAAATAAAAGGTTCATTAGCAACATAATTGACAGGGAGCTAGGGACCTGATGAGCAAAATGGAGCTTTCGGTAGAAAGTTTTTACCTTGGTAGGGTTGTTACGCTTGTTGAATAAGATTACCATAAGAACTGCATTGGGAAAAAAGAGAGTGTAAGATCAAAAGTTGACTCTCTTCAAAGTATAGAAAATGCAGTAGGAACTCACCGCACTGTATCCGAGCACATATGGTGTTGTCTTTTCCCGTTCCTTTTTCAGGTCTGCTGCTAAAACGCTCAACTTGTAGAATATGTATCCCAAAACAATGTCCATGAAAAGGTTAGGCGCCACTTTGTAGAGCTGACACAGGCCGGCTACAAGCAGCAATGGACCTGCATGCACATTTTTAATCAGACGACTTGAAGAGAAGCCAGGTAATGGAATTACTGTTGCTGTACCAGACACGAGGCCGACGTGGAAGCATCGGCAGCGGAAGATATTCCCGCCGGTGGCCACGATCTCTTGCAAGGCGAGGGAGATGGGTTGGAGAGGCTTCCAGACGAGGGCGTCTAGTATGGCTTCCAACTCCTCCACGCCCTGCCCTGTCGGTTCGACCAGATCCTCCGGTCTCAGCTGCGGCGTACACCAGTCGTCGTCGTCGTCTGAGCTGCGGCATAAGCTCAGGTTCCCTCGTCCTCGTCTACCCTTCCCCGAAAAAATGTGCACGGCTCCGGCTGCGGCGGCGGGCCTCCTCGTGGTAGTGGCGGATCGGGAAAGCACGCCGCCGGCGCCGGCCGGGAACAACGACAAAGCCGATGGCCGCCGATTGAAGGGACGCCATCAGCACTAATTCTCAAAAGGATTTTGGTACGTGATTGTTCGGTTGTGAGTTCAGTCGGCGGCGATATGATGGCCTAATAATCCATCGTATGCCGGCCCCTGATTTGGATATATATATATTATTAATAGTAACACGGACATGGTAAGCTGTACCCGTGTAAGGAAATGCCAGTAACCAAAATAAGCACGAATTATAGGCACACGTACGCAAGCAACATGCACATAAGTCATAAGTTAAATACGTTTTTGGAAACTAACTATATCTTTTTAGCAACCACCGCGTAGTACTAGTATGGCAAGCAACTTGAGTTGCCAAAAAAAAAAATACATGGCAATTTTTCACACGTATGGGAATAAGCCAATCATCCACGATTCCATGAATACACGTACTGCAGTACGTACTGGTACTACACCGTAACTCTCTCTAGTCTCTAGCCAATCTCCACAATCATCCACGATTACCAACAGAGGGCAGCGACCGACGAGCGACCGCACCTCTCTAAGCGGCGGTTGATGGAGCCGCCGCCACCATTGCCCGCCGATGTCCCTGGATCACAGAGCTCAGCTGCGGCCGCACCATCGTCAGCGTCAGGTAAGATAATTAATGTGTTTGTCTGGGCTGTGTGACTATGATCTGGTCGTTCGTTGTTTAGGCTTGTTCAATTGTTTACTTGCATCTTTGGTCGGAGTGTGCTGATGTTTCATCTGCAACTAGGTTCAAATCGACTGCAAGTGATGCCGGCTACAAGTCAAAATGCTAGTCAGACTATTGGTCAATCTGGTTCTTCCACAGCACCTCCTTCTTCTTCAAATAGTAGAGCATCTGCACCGTTGGCTGTAGATCAGTTTATGGATAGTGTGGATGATGAACTTGATAGCTTCCTTCATGAAAATGACACATATGCTGGTGAGGAAGAAGGAATGTGTGAACTGGATAGATAAGTAGAACCTCAATTGAAGGTTACTAAAGCCAATCAGAATGCATTTGATATTTTAGCTTGGTGGAAAAATCAAAAGGATGAATATCCAATCGTCTCCCTGGTTGCTCGTGATGTTTTGGCAATGCAAGTGGTGTTGCTTCTGAATCAGCATTTAGTGCTGGTGGGCGTGTCATTGATCCAATCCTCTCCCTAATTGCTCGTGATGTTTTGGCAATGCAAGTGGTGTTGCTTCTGTGATGTTTGGATTTTTCTCCTCTAAACTTTAGAGCTAAAGCTCCAAACAAGTGATCTAAAGTTAGCTCTTGTAATAGCCTGGACGGACTCGGCGGCAGTTAGGGAGTGTGACGGCGCAGCGGCAGCACCGGCGTGGGAGGCGCGCATGGGCGGTGTGCGTGCGTGCATGCACGACGGCTAGGGTTTGTGAGAGAGGGCTTGAGAGCTTGAGAGCTGAGGGATAAATCACTTTTGTTTATTTTTTTCTTAATCTCAAAAGATTACAGATCTCATGCATTTATAGTCATGGGGAGACTTGGCCTCTAAGAAATATATATTTTATTCCCTTTTATTTTATAGGAAAAGTGTCCATCGTTGCAACGGGAGGAAGAAATAAATCTTTTGTGCATTAGAATTATCTTGAAGATAATAAATTAAATCATTTGCTTGTGTAATTATGATTGTATAATCTATTCATTCAATTATAATTAACAACAAAATTGAGGATTTCTATATAAAATTACCTAACACAACAAAATTTATATATGAAATAAAACAAAGTTCATTTCTACGCATAGGGCCTGCTTAGTTGACAACTAATTTTTGCCCAACCAAAATCATGGTTAGCCAAAACTTGGGCTTGCCAAACAATACTTGTCAAAGTTACGACAAAAAACATAGGTGTGCATTTGGTTGATTGCCAATATAAAGGATTGCCAAAATTTATCTTTTATGTATACCTTAAGAACATTCTAGAGATCCGCCATAACTTTGGCATAAAATTAGTGATGCCAATTCTTTAGCAATGAACCAAATGATAACCACAATTTTGAAATGCCATGATTTTGGTTTGGTAAAAATTGGATGTCAATCAAGCAGGCCCATAACAACCATCGCCACACGGACGCATTGCTTCATCCCATGACCATCTGATCATGCTGCTGCGCGCACAATGGGGCTGGTGCTGCGATTCTTTCAGGGCTCATCAATCACTGACCGGGAACTTGTACTGCACCACATCACTGGCAGCAGCAGCAGCCAGCAGCAGGGTTTTTACCGGTCGGTATACCGCTGCGTTTAGCGGTTTTACGGTAAATCGCCCGCCCGATTACCGCGACCGACCGGTAAAAATTCCGTCGAATTTAAATTTGAAAATTTGAAAAAATTCAAAAAAATTCTGTAAAATAGCTCATAATTTGTAGAATCCAATGGTGTAAAAATTTCTCAAATTTGAGTTCGTTTTGGTATAAAAAAATTTGAATTGAAGTTTGAAAAAAAACTCAAGATATATGCTACGCCCGTTGATTATTTGTATGCCATCACATTTTGTTACCGTATTGACTTATGCTATTTATTTCGCATTGTGTGCCACTTTTTACATCAAAATGTCCAAAGCAACTACCAAAAATTCCATCAAAAAAAATTAAAAAAAACAAAACTTCTGGCGGTTTGGAATTTATACCGCTCAAACCGGGCGGTATAAATTCCAAACCGCCCGTATAAATTCCAAACCGCCCGGTTTGGATTTTTACCGTTCGCGGCGCCGTTTGAATTCAGTTGAATTCAAAGTTCAAACCGTCCGGTTACCGACCGGTTTACCGGTAACCGGTCCGTTTTACCGAAACCGGCCGCCGGCGGTTACCGGAAACCGGTCGGTAAAAAAAACCCTGGCCAGCAGTAGTACTTCTTGGAAGGTTTTGTGCAGAGGCCAAGATAGAATTGGGTAAAAGATACATACGCATGGTGTGTGTATGTACGTGGCTTGACGGATGGAGGGGCGAGGGATCCGATCAACGGTCAGGATGCGATGGATGAGAAGTGCTGGTAGGCATGCAGTAGGCAGCCACCATGATCGATCCATGCATGCATGCCAAGCAAAAAGCTATGCTAGCTAGCGAGCGAGCGATGGAGCCCTAGATGGATGATGGGCCGCGAGTACCTGCTGGCAGCTGCTGGAGCGCGAAGGGCGACGCAGGGTCACGGAGCCGAGCCTGGGCCTCGTAGCAGATGGGACTGGAGCCGGAAGGAGCCGCGGAGCGTGGGCGTTTTTCTCTGATCGGTGTCGTACATATCTGGAGCCTGGAGGGGAGCGTATCCTGTATGGAGACGTATTGGAGACCGGCAAATATAGGTAGAAAAGGCAGACGGAAAAAAGAGGTCATGAAATTTTCTCTCTTCTATACCTACTAATAAAGAAAAAAAATTTCCGCCAAAATTTTCTTCCACCTTTTTCCTTTCACCTTTTTCTTCCCCTCCTTCCTTTCACCTTATTAGGCCACCTGCCATGTTGTGTCCGTTACCTGCTATGTTGTGTCCGTACGGATCCACAAAATCCTATAGGAATACGAACGTATTCCCCCTTATGTCTACACGGTGCCTGCCTGTTGGTCGGGTTCGTTATGGAGAGATAGAGTCCGCATCTAAAACGTCAGAAATTAAAAAACGACTCTGACTCAGTTTCCGTTTTCAAATCAAAACAATAAAAAGGCTTCAATATATTCAATCCTGCATGATCGAGAAGGTCAGCCGCCATATATAGACGATCGATCTGGAGCGCGTACTACGTGGGGGCGGAGGTGCTCGTCGTCGATGGTCCATGCTTTCAGTTCCTCCTCCAGTCCGGTGCTGATTTGATCGAACAATGCATGCATGCAGACAATCAACGAGAAGATCGCGCAGGCGGTCCTCCGCGGCGTCATCGACTTCAACCGGGAGCCATGGCCGAGAGTGTCCGATTTGATCGAACAATGCATGCATGCAGACAATCAACGAGAAGATCGCGCAGGCGGTCCTCCCGCGGCGTCATCGACTTCAACCGGGAGCCATGGCCGAGAGTGTCCGCACCGCCAAGGGACCTCATCCACCAGATGCTCGACCCCGACCCCTCCACCCGCATCACGGCGAGGCAGGTGCTTGGTAAGCCAACATCGATCCTCCTAGCTAGCCTCAGGTGCTGATCACCGACGATATGATGGTGTGGAGAATGATATTGCAATGGCAAGCGTATGTGCAGAGCACCCGTGGCTGAAGAACGCGGACACGGCGCCGAACGTGTCGCTAGGGCGAAGTCGGTGCCCTGCAGCTGCAGCAGTTCTCCGCCATGAACAAGTTGAAGAAGGGCGCTGTTCTCCGCCATGAACAAGTTGAAGAAGAAGAAGGAGCTGCGCGTGGCACGTGGCGCTGAACCGGCCCGTGGAGGAGCTCGACAAGTACGTGCAGATGTTCCACCTCACCTCACGGACAAGGACTACAACGGCAAATGTAACGTTTAATTACATCGTATCTATTCTAAATTCATTCAATAAATAGTATATATAATTATAATAAATAAACAATAAATTTCATTCTTTTCGTTAGAAAAATGTCGAGGAACCCGTGAAACAACGCACGGGCATTTTTCCTAGTTATTAGTAAAGTATATATAGATATAGATTTCCTAAATAATATTGCCTTGCGGACGAAGTGGGCGAGATGATGGCAGCGGCGGCGCGTCGCCGTTGGCCCTCCTAGCGCGACGCGCCCAAGCCCCATGGGCCTCCCTGTGATGAGCTGTGACATCTTCCCCTTTTTTAAAAGACAGCCGCCCTCACGCTGTATCGTTGCCCGGTTGTCAATGGTGATGTCGAAGCGGCATGTCCCGAAGAATACTTGGGGTGTAGTAGATGATGTCAGTGATTGCGAGCCGTTGATGATGGCGTTGGATGTCGGGACGCGTGTCTGTTTGGCCTCCTTAGCCGTGAGGGCTGGGCCAGTTAGGGCGCAGCATTCCGCCGATCACCTGGTAGGCATTGATGGTGATGTCGTCCTTTTTGTCGGTGATGATACAATCTTTTGAGGCTCCGTAGCAGCGTTGTTGATGGCGCGTTGTTGGCGCCCATAGGAGCGCTGGCCGACGCCGGCAACGCCCATAGCGTCACCTTTGTTGTTTGTCACATTGACATCGGTGGCATGCATGTCGACAGCATGGCCATGTGCTGCGGCGTTACCCGGCGTGGCTAATGGTTCGCCGTTGATGGCGGCGTCATTGTCGCCGGAGAGGAGGTAGTTGTTGCTTAGGAGGGAGAGCTCGCCGGTGACCTTTATGCGGCAAGGTGGCGAGAGGATGGCATTGTCTTGGGCTGGTAGGATGGAGCCGTACCTCGCCATGATGGAGTCTCGAGATCGCAACCTCGTGATCATCTCAGGGTAGGACGGAGCAGGGTGGTGGACGTCTTCGGCGGCCATGGATCTGGAGAGGCCGAGGATCAGTGGTTTCGGTTACCAAATGTAACAGCCCGGACGGACTCGGCGGCTATTAGGGCGTGTGATGCGGCGGTAGCGACACCGGGCCTACAAGTAGCAGTGGGAGGGGCACATGGGCGGTGTGCGTCGCGTGCGCGGCAGCTAGGGTTTGGGGAGAGGGCTTGAGAGTTGAGGGATAAATCTCTTTTGTTTATTTTTCTTAATCTCAAATGACTAGAAATCTCTTGCATTTATAGTTCTAGAGAGACTTGACCTCTAAGCAATCTACATTTTATTCCCTTTTATTTTATTTCCTAAATAATATTGCCTTGCGGACGAAGTAGACGAGATGATGGCGGCGGCGCGGCGTACGCCGTTGGCCCCCTCCTGGCGCACGCGCCAAGCCCCATGGGCCTCCCAGTGATGGGCTGCTCTAAACTTTAGTCCACCTCACATTAGAGCTTTAAAGCTCAAAGTGAGCTAAAGTATATTCTAAAGTTTTTAGTGTTCTCAAGTTTAAAGGAGATCCAAACAGACCCTTATACGTAATAAAACGATAGTCGGGTGTTGTGGTGCTTGGATTTCCAACTTCTTGTTATTGGTCCTTTATAAGACTCACCTGCAGCAAACTTGACTTCCTCATGTACTAATCAGTTGTTTAAATAGGTAAACACCTTGACCAAATTATATGAGTAGGGATAACGAAAATTAATGGAATCTATCACAATAAACAAAGCAGTACGGATTGTTTTGATTCTGAAAAGAATGTGCATAGTAAAAACAAAATATGACAAAACATATCCCCTTAAAAGTCATTTAGGCATTCCCTTCAAAAATCTAAACTGTAAGGCAACATACACCTATTAGATTATTCCTTATCGTCTACTAAAACAAATGGAAGCGTATATATTTTTTATTTATGCAAATCATAATTGTAAATTCAAAAGAAAAGAACCTGCCTGAGCCAGATTGAAACTACAAGCGATGCAATTAAGGTCATGTAAGAAACGACCAATAATTAATTATGGATATTGAGACAAATCAATGCAAAATTTAAATTTACTTAACATGCTATTGAAAAATGAAAAATCACAGCAATGTCCTAATTCTATCAGGATATTCATTCCTTCATAAGGTATCAGCCACTCTTAAAAAAGTTGTGATCTTAAATTTAAAAGATTGTCCACATAATGTACTAAGGGTGCATGTAGGTTAGCATGTGTGGTATCTACAGTATCATGGGTGAATTTTCATTCTCTAAGTTAATCAAATCAATTTGTTATAAAAAGAAACAAAGTACAATAACAAAAAAACCCCTATGGATTCACTATTTGATCAAACAAAAGAAAAAGAGGCGTTTATGGGTCAGGTCCTCCGTTCTCTAAATATCACAAGTTTTGTTAGACATGCATAACCTACGTAATTTTATAAAAGGAATGAATATTTTATCATGGGAAAGCTCTTTTGCATAGCCTTGTCAATTTTATCCGGGAGTTTCTTAACATTATAAATGAACAGTTCAAGATAGTCTGAAACTCTAGAGCATGTATTTCGTTAAGAAGAAGTAGAGTGGTCAATAGACCTACACATAGTTGATACAAGAGGGTTCGAAAGTAATCCAAGGATTACCAGCAAAAACCCCCTCAACACAGAAACAAAAAACAAGAACAAGGGGCAGGACCCTCCACCTAACAACCCACCGAGAAACTAATCCTAATACATAAAAATAAAATCTCAACACCTAGGTAGCCAATAGCGATGGTGAGTAGATGAAAAACGCGGCAAAAGCTCTGCGACAAAAGCATCTGTCCAAGCAACCTCGGCAGCAAAGCATCTGCCGGAATAGACGGCGACCCGGTGTGAAAGCATCCTTTGGAAAACCCCTCGGCGACAAACCATCTGCGGAAGAATCGGCGGCCGTAGCCGCCCTCAAAAGGCTCCCTGAGTCCCTTAGGGGCCACAACGCACAAGATAGTCTAAAACTCATAGTACGGTTAACTTTTTGCCCTCAACTTGAGATGCTCCATTGGCATGCATGTTACACATTAACATGCATAATGAGTACGTAGAGCTCAACAAAACTAAGTATAATTAGGCAGGCAAAAAAGCAACGTACATAGAAAACTCGCTATGACTTATATATACTTATAATTTAGAATCGATGAAGTATTATTTAAACCCTCTCCCAGACCTACTTATAATTTTAGTGGCAGCAGTCTCAGTGACACGTATGCAAATCATAAGGAAAGCAAGCCCAACTTAAACCAGCAGACACCTTTCTATTGGGCTGGGTAAAACATGACGCGGCACACGGGTATATATGCCGCCGCCTGACACACGGCCTGGTGTGTGGTGAGTGTCGGACTAGCTAAGCGGTGCATGCCAATGCCAATGCATTCCCTGGTCGATCCACCGTAGCTTCCTATCACGATCTTCTGTTGGGCAATGAGCTACATGTGCCGCAAGCGCAACACCACCATCGGAGCGAACGAACTAGAATCGATGGACCAACACGGGACTGGACTGCGCAGACCAACCGCAACCTGCAGGTCCGGCCTTCTCTATAGGAGCGGACGCAGGGGCGGAGCTACAAGGTGGGCCAGGTGGTCCATGGACCACCGTGCGCCACGCATACCAAGCAAAAAAAATTAGAAATAATTTCTTATTTGACCCTAAAAACTTTTATTTTTGCTTATTTGACCTATTTTTTTCTCAAAGTTGTCTATTTAGCCTCAAAATTAAAGTTTCTTACTTATTTGACCTTCGTTAGAATTCTGGGGTTAACGGTGTGAAGTGGCGGATGAAAAGGGTCTATTTTACTCGGCTGGCTAGAAAGAAAAACAGATACAGTTGGATGCGGCGGCGGCATCCTCTACCGCGCTCCCCTCCCCACCGGTGCGCCTCAGGATAACTCCACATCTCACCGATGGCATAGTACCATGCCGTGAGGCGAAGACCCTACATGCACGTCATCCTCGCCCGGACACGTCGATTGCCTAGAGGCGGGCGTTAGTCTCCTCCCAGCATCGTCCGCCCTTCCCCCCTCCCAGTGGATCAGATTGACTTTCGCGGCTGTTGCGGGTCACTAGAGACCCACTGTCGTTACAAAGTCGGTTAGGATCAAGTGTTGCATGGGTTCACCCCGACACTGGCGAGTTTGTGTATTCATTACTCGATTTAAATTCAAATAGTATGTGTATATACTTCCATCAAAGTATGCATATATACACTCCCGGTTTAAAAAGTATGCATATATACCTCAAGTTTAAAATGTATGCTTATATACTTCCATCGTGAAGCATGTGTATATACTCTTCTCAAATTAGTATGTACATATACACTCCAATTAAAAGGTATGTGTATATACACTTCACAATTTGAAATACGAGATGTCATTCTAAGCTTCTCGAAAAGTCAAACGTTTTCAAAATGTCCGAATAATTATATTAAAATATATAAATATTTATGCTAAGTAATTAGTATCATCGGAAAGACCTTTGAGTCTAGTTTTTTAATAAATTTATTTAGAGATTTAAATATTACACGTATTTTTCTACAAACCTAGTCAAAGTTGAGAAAGTTTGGCGACACGCCTCCCATAACGACATCTATTTTGGGACGAAGGGAGTATATGTGTTACTTCCATCCAAAAGTATGAGCGCACATCTTTGATACACAAAAAAAAGTATGTGTACGTACTCTAAAAAGTGTGACTAGTGAAGTTCTTTTTATATTTTTTTTTTAAAAGGGTAAAATGGACATTTTATACGCCCACTTCTGCGTTAACCCTAAATTCTAGAGAAAGCGCCAAATAAGCAAAAGAAAATTTAGGTTTGAGACCAAATAGACAACCGAGAAAAAAAGAGCGGATAGGTAAGATGAAGTTTTTAGGACCAAATCAGCAATTATCCCAAAAAATTAGATCGAAGTACATATGTATGATCGGCGTCCGCGACGTGGCGATATGTTGTGCGGCCTTTTTTGTGCCTCTTCATATTTCTCCGTGTGGCGGTATACCCCTAGTTGAGTTGTACTTCAATTTCAATATACCAAATGATACATTAGCGGTGGCATGCGCAGCGAGGATGATAAGTAGCGGCACACATGAATCATCCGTGGAACAATTGTTATGTCTCAAAATCTTCATCCAATTAGCATACTCGTTTTAGTCGGAGTTTTCCTTTTTCTCTCTCCCAATCTCTCCCTATATAGGTAGAAAAAAAAACAAATTACTAATTGGAGTCGAACACATCAGCTATGAATAAGATTTTCATAGGCCTTAATCTATTATTAGAATGCACGGTCGTATTAAACTATTTAATAACCTTTTGGATGATTGTATAGTGACTTTTATTGAAGTAGGCTATCTTCTTACAATTGTGTGAATAAGAAGTCATCAACACTTTCATGGCTATTAGAAGGCATAGGCTTAACAACAAGTAATAGCATATTATTACAGTGTGATGGTTCAATTTTATGTTAAGAAAGCTATACTTTATTGTGAAATAATTAATATGAGGATGAATCTCGAAAGCAAGGGAGAAGAAAAATAGCGATCTTGTAAAGGTCCTAGTTGGCTAGAGGGGGGTGAATATAGCCTATAAAAATTTCTACAAAACACTTAACAAACTGAATAGTATAACAAATAAGTAAATCACGGTTTTGCACTAAGCTCTAATGTCTTGCAAGCCTTGTAGTGACAATTCTAGATATAAGCTATGATCTCTAAGTCACACAAGAGCTTCATGTCACTACTCTATCTAGTGAACAAACCTAGATATGTCTTAACTAGTAAGATAGCGACACAATTATATGCTAGCTCTCTACACAAGGTGAGACTAGAAAAGTAAATGCAGAGCAAGGAAATTTTATACCGGCGTGTAGAGGCAATGAACCAATCAGTGTAGAGGAAACACCAACCACAATCAATGGATGAAGCCAATCACCAGCGAAGACAATGGACCGCGATGATTTGTTCACCCGGAGTTCACTTGTGCACCCGGCAAGCTACTCTTGAGTTGTGCCGACCAACACAAGGATGGTGCTTGAGCTGGCGGTGCGCGCTGGCTCAAAGCCACCCACTCACAAGTGGTACGAAGACCACGAGTAATGTATTACTTGTGATTTGTCACTCCGGCGAAGATGCGTGGTCCTCTTTAAATCAACCAGGAGGTGGCCAAGGAACAATCTCAACTCTTGCCAGCGCCTCCATCAAATCACCAGCCGGCTAGGAGCAGTACTTTCCAAGAATAACAAAGAAATCCACGACAGCTTAATGACCCTCAAAGTGCCTCTAAATGCAACAACAAGGCAATGCACTTGATGAATCACCACTCAATTTTTCAAGAATATGCTAGGAAGCAAGTGGGGGAGAGAGTGAAGGGCTTTTGGCTCAGCTCAAAGGGTGTTAGAATGAATTCAAATGACCAAAAAGAGCTCCATGACCAACCAAACCCATATATATAGACCCCCATTTGAAATAGATCCATTGGGTTCAAATTCAGGGATTTTTGTACTATTTGAAAGGTCTAATGGCTAGAAGCGGGGTGAATAACCTATTAAAAATTCTACAAACAACACTTAACAAGGCGATTTAGTAAATAGATAGGCGAAGCAAATTCTACGGTGCTACAAGCTAGCTATGCAGCCACAAGACAAATATAACAATTCTAATGTCTCTAGGTTCACACAAGAGCTAGGTTGCTAGTTTACTCCTAGGTAGCAAGATAAAGTTAACTAATTTATACCACTAGGAGCTAAGCTACTCTAGTCAACTAACAACCAAAGCAAAGCTACACAAGTATATCAAATGTAAATACTAGAGTGTGATCGATATCTGACGTCGGCGTGTAGGTGGGAAGCCAATCACGTGATCAATATATGAAAGCTCCAGCAGAGCAAGAACAAGATTGACCGCGGTGATTTTTCACCGAGGTTCATTACGTGCTTGCCCGGCACGCTAGTCCGTTGTGGCGATACACTCACTTGATGGTTGCTAAGCAATGGCACGGTGCCAAATCCCGGTGGGATCTCAAGCACACCAATCACAAGAGAGGATTCTGAAGCCGCAGGCAATCCATTAGTGCTCCTTTCTGAATCTCCAGCGGGGTGAGGCGACCACTCACAAGTCCACTTAGGTGTGGCCTCGAGACAGCTCCAATCCGGGCTCAACACCCTCAACCTCAAACCGCTAGGGGAACCAAGCAAATTCCCAAGAGAAACAAGATCGCTTTGACTCCTCCAAGGATGAAGTGCCTCTAGATGCAATCAACAATGCAATGCACTTCTATCCTCTCAAGATGCGAGAGATGATGAGTGGAGTGGAGTGTCTCAAGCTCACAAGCAAGTATGAGTGTTCAAATGTGCAAGAGAGAGCTCTAAAAGCCGGCCATCAAGTATATATAGAGCCCACTCAAAAACATAGTCGTTGGTGCATTTCTGCGTGTTGGCCGGGTAGCCACATTGGACTCACGATTAAAGGTAGGGTTTGGGTATCTGGTGCTCCGGCGGCGTCGGTTAGATAAAGGCAGAGCGCGGCCCCGGTGGCACGGTCTTCATGCATCGGTTAGGGATCCGGTCGTAACGGACTCACCATCCCATGCGCGTCGGTCGAGGTCCCTAAAGATGAGCACGAAAAATAGACCTTTTTTGTTGACGGTTAGCTCGGCCGGACCGTCGTCGCCCCTTCTGCGAGTTTCGTCGTTTTGTTGTGCCTTTGCTTCAGCCGCCCAGCGTCTTGCCATTGTTGCCAGCAAGTGAAGATGGTCTCAATATCATGTATGTTAGCGTAATACGCGATCGATTAGGCAAGAACGAAGTTAGTGCTCTCAATCTAAATGCAATATGCAAGTCAAGTGGACCTAGAAGCACTTCACCAAAGGGTTAGTTGTGGCATCCCTCTTGATAGTCGGCCATCTATCATATAATGTGATCACTCTCTATAATTGTCTTGATCAGAAGAAAACCCTATCAATTATACCTTTGCGCTTTGATCTCGGGTTCCTTCCAAACCGACAAACCGAGCTTGGCGATCCATCATGTCCATCATCATCGTTCATGTTCATGATCATCATAACCACATCAACCATGCAATCCCTATCTCTCAAGTCACACTTGAAGCAAAGTTAGCATAACAAAAATGTCATCAATTTCCAAAACCAAACATGAGATTTCAAGCTGCGCGGACGGCATAAGCGCCGTTGGAACCCAGTAGCGCGAACAGATGACCGTTTATGCGCCGCCCAGGGCGTGCGGGCGCCAAGCGGCGTATGCGCGAGGTCTCGCGACGGCGCAACCCGCCCGGTGACACCGTCTCTGGGCTGCGTCCGGCGCTGCGGACAGCGCCGGCGCCCGCGCCGGTGCTGTGCGGCCACCGGGCTCCCGCGCCCGCCCGGGCCGAAGATTCATTGGGCGTGTGCGGCGCCGCGCGCGGCCGCGGGCCTCGATGTCGGAGCTGTGTAATTTGCGCAGATTGTCATTTCAGCGTTGCCGCCGCATTTTCCCAACGGCCACTTGGAAACATGTTACCAACGTAATGAAGAAACACCGAGCCAACTTTAATATTGAAGTAGCCCCGAAAACATTTTCACCAAGTCGAGATTAACTCTCTAGGTTAGAATGCATGCATATGAATTTTTGAGCGTGAGGCACATGAGGGCCAAGTTCGAGGTTTTCCCAACAATAGTTAGGTATTGATCTAAACCACTCCACCCTCTATGGTGTCTTGAGTTAGTAAAAACAAAGGCCCTATCAAATATACCTTTGCCTTGAGCCCATTTTGTTTCTCTGTCTCTTGCTTTCCCAAGTCCATGCACTCGACCATCTTTTGGATCAACACCATGTCATCCACCATGATCACATTTGCACAAGACTTGGCTAGAACCATCTCAAGCTAGATACACACTTAAGCATAAAGATTAGTCTAGGGTGTCATTAATTATCCAAAACTAATCTAGAGATCTTCAAGTACTCTAGAAGAAGATCTTTGGAGTATCAATGAAAATATCTAGAAAGGAAGTGAAAATGGCTCCTTCTATAAATACACGCTAGTTCCCCGCTATAAAAGCATTTAGCAAAAACAATAGAAAGAATAGAACCAAATTCTCTTTTCTCCTACTTTCTACAACATACTTCCTAAATATACTCGTCTATTTTAAAAAACTTTATTTTACATAGTTTTTCTCTTTAATTATGTTTTGCAATTCCTTATAATTGTATACCATACGAGAGAAAGCAAGCACCAAAGTTTCTTACTATTAACACATAGACAAACAAAAACCTATTTTTTGGTTCCATAAACATAGAGTTACTTTTATTGTGACAAACAACTCTTAGGATTTAAGTTGAAGAAGATAAAAAGCAAATCTGGCTGTAATGATGCTACTTTTATCGTACTTCTTCTTGAAGTAGTCCTCATCTCGATATCCTTGGCTAACTCAACGGCCCGATACCGCGCTTTGAGTATAGCAATCTGTCATGCGATACTGTGTTCTTCTTTGTCATCAAAGCCCTTAACTTAAGAAACTCAATGGCCTTGTCACGGGACGGCGGTGGACGCATATGCGATCAACAAACATGCAGCCAAAAGGATGCTTAAGAAGTCCCTTTTGTTGTGACCTCTTTGTTGACATCGACCTGTTGATTTCATATATAACCACAAAAACTCAGAGCGGCTTAAAAATAGTAGCATGCAAGCGGCGTCCCCATACATAGAAAACGAGGAAAAGTAGATCGTGTGCATGGGACAGAAACTCAGAATGGCGAAAATTCAGTGTTGTAGTGCACTAACGATACAGGTTGCCCAAGCGAGATTCACAACTCTAGTTTTTCAGGGCCAGAACCGGATCGGCGGTTTGACGCTAAAGACGAACCCGAGCCTCCACGGTCACGGTTCGCCAAAGATCGCCCATGCAATGGGGCGGTAAAAACCGGTTCAACCCGTGCAATCACTTAAAAGCATGGTGTGGAGTGGAGTAGGGAACATGGCAGGGGCGAGATGATGGAAAATGTTGGCAGTCGGGGCCAGTGCATGGCAGGCGAAGATCGGACTCGAGAATGGTCGGCACCGCACAGGACCGTTTGGGCATCACTCTACCTATAGTGCCTGTGCGTTTGTGATGGATCCCAACTGTAAATCTCATCTTTTGCCATCCATTTCCTTTTACCTCTCTCTCTCTCAGCCTAAAAGGTCAAGCACCAAGCTAGCCCGTGGATTTCAATACAGCAGGACCAATATAAGCACATTTGTAACCTACTCCAAAGTGCTAGCTCGTGATTGCAACTTTTCTTAGAGACTGCAAGCATATCCAAATTTGGTCAAAATCATCAAAGAGAGAACAACAAAGATTTATGTCATCTTACTTTGGGTACAACTTAAAGATATAATTAACAAAAGGAAAATCTAATAATAATTATTTTGGTGCCATAAATATCATTAGTTCTATTGTATAAGTTTAGCCAAACTTATCGTTCTTTGACCCTCTAAGAAGAGGTGGAATGGGGGGGGGACCCCCACCCTAGCCGCGCTGCCCTTCCTCCGGCTCCCCACCGACACGCCGCCACAGCGGCGAGGCCGTCGAGCTCACTACTAGCTAAAGCGATTTTTAGGTAGCGGTCCCAGAAACATTTCCGGTGGTGGTTTATACCAGCGCCACCAACATGAAAGTCACCTGCGCAAAATGGCCCATTTTCCGTGGCGGTCAGAAATACCCGCCATAGTTGGCAATACAAAATATAAAAAGAGGAAAATCGAGATCGAGGCCCGTTTGGAGCCCACGGATCCCGCGCCCAGCGCCGCCGCTAAGAGAGCGCGCCCAGCGCGTCATCGCCGCCCGGGGAGAGCGCCCGGATCTGCCATGGGGATCGGCGCGGAGGCACCCGGAATCCGCTGCCCCGCACACCCGCGAGCTCCACGCCGCCGCGCACGCGCCATGGGGAGGCCATGCGTCGTGGCCTCGAGCTCCCGCCCAGCGCCCACTCAGAACAGCGCCCGCCCACGCGTCGCTCTGGCGCTCGCGGATCGCAGCTGGCCGGTGTCGCGAGGGAGAGAGGGAGAGCCACCAGTCGAGGTAAAGTGGAGGGAGAGTCGCCCGGCTTCGCTGTACGTCGCGCTGCGGGAGATAGGGAAAGAGGGAGGGTGGCCGCCGTCGGTTAGGAGGAGGAGGCCGCCGTCCGAGTAGAAAAGCTGGCGTGGGGAGAGAGAGAACCGAGCGAAGTGAGGGGAGAGAGAGCGACGTAGTGGAAGCTGCATAGAGGGAGTTAGGTGAGTTAGGGTTAAGAGATGCTTTATATATGACAGCGTCATGCTCGGGCTCACTTGGGTTAAAATGGGCATACTGAGTTACGCCGGTTGGAGCCTCATTTTGAGACGTGCGTGGTGGTTTTTATTATACCGTCCGCGTTAATACATTTACCATGGCGGTTTTTAAAGCCCGCGCGATTAATGAAATAGACCATCCGCGGTAAATCAAGCCATAGTAGCGGCGATTTTTCCAAATATTTGCGCGGAAAATTATTTGGAAACTGCTCGTGCAAAATCATTTATGTGAAAGTAGTGGCTCAAAAGTGCGCCCGTGAGTGAGCAGCGGCGGCATGGCCTTCTCTCCCTCTTCCTATCTCCGGTGGTTTCCGGCGCTGGCGGCTTCCACTTTGGCCCTGAACTTGCGGCGGGTCACATCTACGTCGGCGTTGGCATTTGCCATGCCGGATCCGGTGCCGCCCTTGGCGGATCTGGCAGCGACGAGCGAGTGGCGTCTTGGCCCCGGTGGGTGGGGTGCTGCTGATGCGATGGTCGAGGCGAGCGGTGAAGCGGCTGCTTCGGTGCACGCGCGGCGTCGCAGCGGCCCGGCTACCTGTGCGGCATGGCTTTGTCGGTGGTAGCCATGGCCCGACGCGCCGGCTCTGCTGGCTTCCAGGCCATGCGGCTTGGCGATGGCCAATAATGGTGGGCCGGGGGCGCTGCGTGCGGGCGACGGATCACGAGGGAAGGTGGGTGGTGTTCCCTATCTCCTCCTCGTCGACAAAGCGTTCACGTTGCAGCGCCACCTTGGTGGTAGAGTGGGAGTTTTTGGTGCCTAGCGCGAGGTGGTGCCTCGGCCGGTCTTGGGAGCTTCTTCAGATTGTGGCGTCGCCGGAGAAGCTGGCGGAGGTGTACCACTAAGCTTGGCGAGTATCTTGTGAGCGACGCTGCAGTCGAGGTGAAAGCCTGCTTTGGCGCTCATGTGGTGGCAATGGGCGAGTGGCGAGCCTCGAGGCGTCCATTTCTCCCCGTTGAGAACGCACGTTGTAGTGTTACCATGTCCATGCGGCAAAGGGGATCTCAAAAGGTGAAAACTTCGTCACCATGAGAGCGTCGCGACAAACTGGCGCCATTAAGCGTCGATATACCTGCCTTCCTTGGAAAGATCTGTCCATGCGGGGAGACCCATCTCGGCAGTGTGGTAGTGGTGGTGTTGAGATCTGGTAAAGTGCTGCACGTGCTTGGCTATGCGGCTATGAGTGGTGCACTTTAGTGCGTGTTGGCGGGGAGGTGTGAAGGGCCCATGGGTGTTAGAAACCTTAGTTGTCACACCGCGGTGCGAGTGTAGTGATCACGTGATGGTTGAGCCGGAAGTGGCGCTCTCCAGCGGTTTTAGATATCTAAGTCTGGGCGCGTGGATTAGCAGGTGGACGCTACCCTAACACCAACATTAGGGATCAAGCGTGAGCGGTGAGCGCACATGCGAGTAAGGCTGAGGGATGTCCGTGGTTTCAATGGTGCAGCGGCGGGGAATCTGGCGATGCAACCGCTGGGCGAGTATATCTATATATAAACTGAAAAGCCCTATACGAGCATGGCCCGTCGCTAACGGCCCTTGGCCCGGCCCGGCGACGAACTTGGCCTATCCGCGAACCTATGCGGATGGGCCGGACACGCGCATCTTTGCCGGCACTGAAAGGAAAAGTCTTGGCCCGACGGGCTTCGACCCGAAGTGTTGTTTTTAGCTATTTACACTATAAAATGCAAGGCCCGAGCCCTTAGCCTGGCCCGAAAGTGAGGGCGGCGTGTCAGTCGGGAAGGTCATGGGCGAGGAATTTCTGCGGCCCAGAAATAACTGTGATTTTTCGGCCGAAATAAGCGGAATTTTTCGGCCCGACCGCCTGACCAAAATGCTCAGGTATACTAAAACCCATATAGGTCATATACAGTCCAGCCTATTTAGAAGCTAGAGCTGTAGTCCATATGGCCCAAATAACGGTTTGTTCATTTTGTTCAGTTTGAGTTATCTTCTTCGTCGGCGGCTCTGAGTTGCGTTCTTCCGACGGCGCATGATCTTATCCATGGCAGACCATATACTTATACAGGTGGATTCGTGGCAGGTAGGTATGGCCAGCGCCATACTTTTGCCCTACCGAGTCCTCCACCCACAATTATTATATGAGTAATTAAAAAATTAGGAAACATAACATATATATTTGTTACTCATGCATGTGCACAACGTGTATGCTTACTTTTAATCAAATATTGATAGACGTGGATAATGTAGAAACATATGCATGCTCTTTGGTTTTTTGAATTATTTATTTTAAAGCGAGAAGATGTGATATTTAGTTTTGTAATAATGATATGACAGTCGTTGTGTTACAAAAATTATCCATCTAATAGGAGTATATGAGTAAATTAGATGTAAAATTTAGGTATCCTTTAGATCATGTTTCTTAATGGTAGTATGTGGGATTTAAATATAGTCATGAGTTACTTGTGTTCTTTTTATGCAATGCACCAATACTCCCTCCAGTTAAGGTGTAGTTCACTTTTTGGTTTTAGATCCATTTGTTTTAGGCGCCTTTGTTTTTCTACATGCATCTGGCGTAGTGTATGATCGTCATAATAAATCCAATATATCTAAAAAGTCAAGTGAACTGGTGGGCTGGGAAGGAAGGAAACCCCAGAAACTAAATTATGTCCAATAATGTGATGATCACCTTTGAAAGTAGATTTTCATATGCAATTTTACTAAATCAACCATCCTTGAAAATTGAACCATAATCACGACCGCCGCGGTTGACTTAGTCAACTTTTCTTATAAGTTGTTATTCTTTTTTTACACGGTTCTCCTAAATATAATTGTAAGAAAAGGGACGTTGTGTTAATCACCACTTGAGAAAATAGGTTTAGAGGCGATTTATCAAGTCATGCTTTGAAAATTGATTTCTAGGGTGTCTAGCTGAACTTAAAGTTTTTATTTTCATTATTGCTCTGATTGGGCGTAAAGCACTTTTGCATATGTATCTCCACGTGTATTTTTTCGCACGTACTGTATCAGTCCATCAATCAGGAAGAAAGCCATGAAACTTGCGGAATAGGTCTTGGTTCATGCCTAGTTTAGCGAAGTGTGGCAAATATGATTACCAACTTTTGTA